>MJUU01038922.1:39673-56958 GCA_002080025.1 Modiolus philippinarum | reverse complement strand
AACTCTCAAAGACCAATTACTTTTTGGAATTTTACCTAGCAACCATATCTTTTTTGATGCCTTATAGTTTTAATGATCATTTTCAATGGTCAGATTGAAAAAAACTTTGATTCCAATTTTTGGTCAATTTCCTGAATCTCTCAAAGACCCATTATTTTTTGGAAATCTACTTAGCAACTGTATCTTTTTGAATTAATTAGAGTTATTAAGATGAATTTCAACTGTCAGGTTGCAAGAATCTTTGATTCTAATTTTGGTAAATTTCCTGAAACTCTCAAAGACCAATTACTTTTTGGAATTTTACCTAGCAACCATATCTTTTTCAATTTCTTACAGTGAAAATGACAATTTTCAACAGTTAGGTTGCAAAAATCTTTGATTCTAATTTTGGTAAATTTTCTGAAATTCTCTGAAACCTGTACTTTTTGAAATTCTACCTAGCAACCATATCTTTTTGGTGTTTTACAGTAACAATGATTGTTTCAACAGAAAGAAATAATTTTAAAAAACACTTGTCTCTTGTTATAAGGGGAGGGGGTCCAAAAAGGGGAAGCAGGGGGATCACAATCTTTGATTGGCTGTTTTTCATTAAAATTTCATGCAGAATTTATATATCTGAATGTAGCTGCAAACCAAGATGGCCACCTCAGCTGAACCATATTTAAGGTAGATAAACACTGTTGTACTTCGCAATTCACTTGCACATTTGAAAAACAGATAAGGTTTTATCCTCGAGCCAGAATAGTAATTGCACAGCTTTTTCTTTGTGACATCATAATTGACTGACACATTTGAAACGTAATATTTTGCCCATTTTGCCACGAATTAGCTCCCTTTCCCTGTAAATAATATTCATTCCTTACACTTTGTAAAATCTCTTCATTAAAAGCATGATGACATACGTTTTTTCATTGTAACCAATAGATCATATGCATTTATATGAATTGAAAAAAAAAAAACTCATGGATAAAATTTTCATATAAAACTGAAAATGGCTCTTCATATTTTTCATGTGCATTCGGTGTAAATTTACATGAAAAAATCTAGCTAAAAACTAGCAATCTTCTACCTCAGTTCTAGAAAAACCAGCATGGTGACCCAAAGTTTTTATTGCAGATTTCAGGATTTGTTCTTCAATTGTGCCTATTTACAGCAAAATCTCATGGAAAATGGATATGAATATTAGTGGCTTTTCTACCTTTATTTAATAAGCATCCTAATTCTTTTCTGAAACTTTTTATTTATTTGGAACGAAGCGAAAATTGAATCATTATTTGACAAATCCCTTTAAAAAGGCATCCATGATAGTTACCACAACAGATGTTTAGTTATGATTATTGCCTTTTCCTGGCAACTAATTAAGAGCAAGGTGAGGGATTTCTGGCTCTTTAGAGCCTCTAGGTACTATCCAGAACTGATCAACAAGGCAATACTGTTCAATAAGATAGATTTTATCAGATTAGTACTTTGTAGTTCCATGGCTATGGAATTCACCTTCCTACTTTTCCTGATCAGTGTCGCTGCTGCATTATCAGGTAACTTGCGGAAAAAGTGGTATTTCACGCATGTTCAAATATTGTTCCTTGAGCATGAATTTTCATGTTATCACGACGTCACAGAACAAAACCTGATAGTGCAGTGGTGATACCACATGGGGCAAAATATGGTAGGTTCTTTCCATTGCTACAAGATACATGTTAAGTTTATGTCAGAAAATAAAAGACAATTTTCATTAAATATGTTAAAGTTGCATTCACAAGAAAATTGAAAATGACAGAACTTAAAGGTACTATGGAAGTACTTTATTCACGGACATCAATTTTTGTGGTTTTCATAAATATCACTATTTCGTTGGTACTTAAATTTGTGGTTTTCGAATTCTATGCATTAAAATTTAAAGGGAATATGCATTTCGTTGGGAACTTAATTTCGTGATTTTAGTTAACCACGAAATCCACCAAAATTAGTTTCCCACAAACATTAATACTTTCACAGTATTTTTTTTAACAGCTGAATATTTTAGTATATTTTTAGCATAATTAAAGTCAAAGGATATTGTATGCTATGTACCAACAAAATATAATAGGTTTATGACACTAGCAATGAATAACAGCATTACTATATGGCAGGGTAATTAAAATGGAAAATCTTTAATGTTTTGTGAGTTGTAACCCTCTTGAAGAAAGTTGCATTTGATTGGTGTTTTCTTTCCTCTTTAAAATACTGCAGGGCATGAAGAAGTATGGCATGGACATATAGACGTAATATTTTCATCTCAATGTTTGGAAAGTACAGACAATGTTGATTGCATTGCAAAATGTGTTTCTAATTCATCGGATGTAGATGATAGTCAACAAGACAGAAGTCCCTTCTCTTCACCGAAAAAAAGAAAAGTGGATGGTATGTATTTTTATTTCTGCAACTAAAAACAGTTTATTTTCAAGGAATGTAAAGCATAATGTATCCTAACCTGCAAAATGTAATACTTGCTTCCAAAATCAGAGATCAGTATTCAAAAGAAGCATAGACTAATTGGTTATGCCCATAAAGTTCAGCTGACTCTTGATGTCATTCTGTTTTTCAACTTATTGGATGTCACAAAATGGTAGTGAGAACTAATAGAATAAGTCTATTAGAAAGATAAAAAATAGCACAAAGTACCAACCATGTTATTCTTTGAATAAAAGTGACAACAAAAGTCCGAATTGATCAAAGGGAGAGACCACTGAGGAAAATCCGTATAACATATGACAGAATCAGGGAAACACAATCCAACACATTTTTGGCAAGCCGTCATATTCCCGACTTGGAACGGGCATTTTATAAATAGAATGGTGGCGGTTTTGATTTTACATACTCAAATGGGAAATACATGTGCCTGCATTTAATTTGTCTTGGAGGCTTAACTGGGCATGAATTTAAAAAGGGTCAGGAAAGGGCCTTAATTTTAGTGATTTTTATATTTGAAAAGTGTTAACCATGACTTTCATCTCTTTATTTTGTCAGATTTTAGTGCAGGTTTTTTTGTAGAATCTTAAAACCATTTTCAGTTATCATGGTTATCAAGAGACCAAATAGGGTTTGAACAGATAAATTTAACACATAATTCCATTTTCAATACACAATAGGCCAGAAGGAGTCAGACTGCAGACAATGAGCTTGATTATTATTCTCTCAGATATTGACGCTCTTTCATACAGTACATTTTTAGCTCACCTGACCCAAAGGGTCAATGTGAGCTTTTGCCATCACTTGGCATCCGTCCGTCCGTTAAACTTTTCACATTTTCATCTTCTCCTCTGAAACCACTGAAGCAAATTCAACCAAACTTTACAGGAATGATGTACTAAAGGTCCTTTACAAAGATTGCTCATTTCGTTCCGATCGCATGAAAAACATGGCCNAAAAATCACATTTTCATCTTTTCCTCTGAAACCGCTGAAGCAAATTCAACAAAACTTTATAGAAATGATGTACTAGAGGTCCTTCACTAAGAATGCTCATTTTGTTCCAATGCGATTAAAAAACATGGCCACCAGTGCGTAACCTAGGTTTAACATTGGACCCTATGGGAATGATGTACTGGAGGTCTTTCACCAAAAATGCTAATTTTGTACAGATCTGATCAAAATCATGGCCACCAGCTCGTAACTTAGCTTTAACATTGGACCCTATGGGAAAAATCACATTTTCATCTTTTCCTCTTAAACCACTGAAGCAAATTCAACAAAACTTTACAGGAATAATGTACTAGAAGTTCTTCACTAAGAATTTTCAATTTGTTCCAATTCAATAAAAAAGTGGCTGCCAGTGCCGAACTTAGGTTTAACATTGGACCCTATGGGAAAAATCACATTTTCATCTTTTCCTCTGAAATCGCTGCAGCAAATTCAACAAAACTTTACAGGAATGATGTACTAAAGGTCCTTCACTAAGATTGCTCATTTTGTTCCGATCCAATAAAAGCATAGTGGCCAGCATGGAACATAGTTTAACCTTGGACCCTATGGGAAAATCACATTTTCATCTTCTCCTCTGAAACAGCTAAAGCAAATTCAAACAAACTTTACAGGAATGATGAATGCAAGGTCCTTTACAAAGATTGCTCATTTCGTCCTGATCCATAAAAAACATGGCCGCCAGCACTGAACATAATTTAACATTGGCCCCCTATGGGAAATTCACATTTTCATCTTCTCCTTTGAAACAGCTGAGGAAATTCAACCAAAATTTACAGGAATGGTGTACTAAAGGTCCTTCACTAAGATTGCTCATTTCGTTACGATCCGATACAAATCATGGCTGCCAGCACAGAACATAGTTTAACATTGGACCCTATGGGAAAATCTTATTTTCATCTTCTCCTCTTAAATGGCTGAAGCAAATTCAAACAAACTTTTCAGGAATGATGAATGGAAGGTCCTTAACAAAGATTGCTCATTTCATTCCGATCTGATAAAAAACATGGCTGCCAGCATGGAACAAAGTTCAACATTGGACCCTATGGGAAAATCACATTTTCATCTTCTCCTTTAAAACCTCTAGAGCAAATTCAACCAAACTTTACAGGAATGATGTACTTAAGGCCTTTACAAAGATTGCTCTATCTGTTCTGATCAGATGAAAAACATGGCTACCAGCAAGGAACATAGTTTAAAATTGGACATTATGGAAAAATCACATTTTCATCTTCTCCCCTAAAACTGCTGTAGCAAATTTAATCCCACCTTTAATATGGGACTGATGTACCAAAGGTCCTTTACAAAGATTGCTCATTTTGTTATTATTTGGTCCAGCACAGAATATTACTTTGCATTGGACTTTATGGGAAAAAATCACATTTTCATCATCTTCTCTGAAACTGTTAATATTGAAGCAAATTGTATTGGAATGATGAGTCCTTTGCAAAGTTTACAAAAAAAACCACAGGTGGTAATAGAGAAACATAACTAGACCTCCATTGGTAAAAAACATCATTTTTGGTCATGCATGGCAGAGAAGAATCTGAGGCAAGCGATACAGGCTCAGTTTCTGAGCCTGCAGTTGGCATTTTGTTACTAACTGGAGTTTGCCAAAAGATTTTAGATAACATGTTAACTATGTCTTTTTGTGAGAACACTTGTATATGTATAGCCTTGTTCAGTATCATGATGTGTTTTGTATAGTATGTGATGGAGTAACAATATGATCATGAGAATTCTTTCATCTCAGGTGGTATTCCGCCATTTTGTTTTCATGTTTCATGCTTTGATAGGTATTTTTCCTAATAAAATATACAAACATTTTAAATTTGGACAAGTTTTTGAAATATTTTGCTTAAAACTCAGATAATGACCCCATTTCTCTAAGTCTAGCATTAATTTTAGATGAAAAATTCAGAATAGTATTTATACTGTAAAATTCTTTGAAAAGATAATTTAAACAAGGGAGGTAATTTCCAAAAATATTTTGCAAAGAAAACTATGAAAATTTTGATTTTGTGAAATTATTGCATAATAAGGTATGTGACCCCATTTTTCTTTTTGTATTTAGAAAGTTCATTACAGGGGCTAGCAATTTATAAAATTACTCAAAATTATCATGGAGGTAATTACTTGAATAATTTTTTAAAAATGATTTTTTTCCTTAACATTTCAACTAAAAATTCCCTAATGTCGGTGAAAGATTGTGAGCTAATATTTTATTTTATTTTTTTGAAATTCAATTTTTAGTTTGCCTCAACGAAGTTGAGGACTATTTGAGTACCCCTGGCATCAGCCTCCATGCCGATCCGCAGAAGTCTTCGTCCGCATCCGCATTTAGGTATATGTCTTGGTAACTATGAAGGGTAGGGTCATCAAACTTTGTGTACAGATGCATATTGGGCTATCTCACAGCCTCCAAAAAAATAAGGTCTCTTTGACCTATATTTTCCACTTGACTGGCTTTCCTTTAAATTTGGGTCTGAGTTGATATCTTAGTAACTGTACATGGTAGGAACATTTAACCTTGCATGTGCATGCATCTTTGGAGGTAGGTCAGCATCCAGGCAAAATTAGGTCACTTTGACCGATATTTTCTGCATGATCGACTTACATTCAAGTTTACGTCCGAGTTCAGATCTAAGTAACTGTACATGGTACAAACATCTAACCTTGCATGTGCATGCGTCTTTGGGGGTAGATCAGCATCCAGGCAAAATTAGGTCACTTTGACCTATATTTTCCGTATGAGTGACTTACATTCAAGTTTACGTCCAAGTTCAGATCTAAGTAACTGTACATGGTACAATCATCTAACTTTGCATGTGCATGCAATTTGGGGGTAGGTCAGCATCCAGGCAAAATTAGGTCACTTGACCTATATTTTCTGCATGATCGACTTTCATTCAAGTTTACGTCCGAGTTCAGATCTAAGTAACTGTACATGGTAGGATCACCTAACCTTGCATGTGCATGCATCTTTGGGGGAAGGTCAGCATCCAGGCAATATTGGGTCACTTTTCCGTTTATGTCCGAATTCAGGTCTCAGTTACTGTACATGGTAAGATCATCTAACCTTTGTATACATGCATAAGGGATGGTAAATGAGCACCCTGGCCAAATTGGGTTTCTGTGTCCATGTGCCATAATGAGGTGAACTTTGTAATCGTTGATTACCTATGTTTTAAGTTTAAATCTGCAAACTATTGAAAAATTCTGATGGATTTTGTTTATGTCCCTGAACCGCCTTAAGATTATCAAGGAGGCTCACTGTTGATGTTGTTTATATCAAGGATTTCTTGAAACCTATTTTAATTGATTACCGGTAAGCAATGTTTACTATATGAAGTAGTATAAAGAAATTTCTAGGTTAGTGTGCTTTAAACAGAGATATAAGATTATAAAAAAAATTGTGGGAAATGGATTTCTCTGGATTTTCCCTTGATTTAACATCAGGAATATGTTTTATCTAAAAGTTCAAAATCTGACACAAATTCAAAAATGAGATGATTGAGCCATATTATATCAGAGTTTTGTTCATAGTATGATGCAGTAAAACCTGTCTAAACCGCACCTTTTTAGGAGGGAAGATTTTGTTTGGTTGAAACAAGTATTTGGTTTATATAGGTTCAAAAAATATAGAAATTGAAAGAAAGAGCCTTTACATTGTGTTTGGTTTAGACAGGTTTTCAGTTTAGTCAAGGTTCGGTTTAGATAGATTTCACTGTATAAAATTTGATCGTGCTGAGCTATTTAGTCTTTTATTATGTTTCTTTCAGATGAGGAAGACCAAGAAATGAAAGAGAACTCTTTGGCGGGAAAGTCAATCACCGAAGTTAAAGGCCTTACAGTTAGGACAAGTGAACAAGCTATAGCCCAAGCAATTGTGTCTTCTCTTCTCCACAAACAGCGACATCCAAATATTCCAAATCATATGATACCAAATATTCTCATCTCACCAGACTATTTTCAGATTATTTTGTATGATGCAGAAAATGATGTGTTACTATGCAGCAATTTTATCGATTTATTCAATGTAAATAATGAAGGATGTTTGTCAAGTGAGTCTGTGGTTACTCTGTGGCTAGTTTTGCACTACAGATTATTCTGTAAGGGTTTGGTATTTGAAGAGTCTAGTAAAAGTAAAATATTTAAATCCAATTTTCAAGAACTCGCCAAAAGCAAACGGCACATTTATACAAAATGCTTGAAACATTCTGTTTCTGGATTCCCTGTGGTAGAAAACGATATAAGAATAGACACATGGAACAGAAAAGTGCTCCAAGGAACAGAATATTGTAAAGGCATGAAGAAAAGAAAATTAAATGAAAAATTTTTCAATACATCACTTTTTTCCGAGTGATTTGTTTTGTTAAGCCTGAAATTGTATTGATTGTTTTTATCAAATCATGATTATCATTTCATATTGCATTTTCATTTTATTAATCGAATATTTTTTCTTTATGAAAACATTTTAAGGCTGTAAATCTGATTTAACTATTCGTTTGGTCATCTAAGACATCAATTATTTTAAGGATGCTCATTGGTCACATTTTGGTATTTTTGTCATATTTTCAGATTTCTCTGATTTCATCCATTCAAAAGTTTTATATGGAATATTTTGCCCACCACCCCTCATATTTTTATTAGATAATTTCAATTTATACATCCTGATAAAATGTTATTAAATCTTTTGTATTTTGTCACATTGGGTCATGGGTAAATATGGTTTATGTTAAACCTATAATAAATTCAGAGGAGTTCAGTTTCCTGCCAAATCTTATACAGTGAAACTTGATTTAAGAGTTCACCTTTGGGAAGGAGTCAAACTGGCCTATTAAGAAAGGTGGCCTTATAAATGAGGTTTAATTGATATGAAATATACTATAAAGGGGACTATAAAAGGTGACCTTTAAAATCAGGGGGCTGCTTTTTTAAGGTGACTGCTAAGGCAAGTTTGACTATCTTATATCTCAGAAATGACATCAGAAACCTTTTGATTTTTTTTTCACTTAAATTACTTGTTTTTCAGTTTTCTAACAAAACATAACACTTATTTGAATTTGTATTTATTTTTCAAATAGACTAGCAAACATCCTTAAAAAAAATCCACAATTGATTATTACTTTTTAGCTCACCTATTGTAGCAACATTATGATATTGTTATCACTTTACATCCATTGTCATATATATACAAATGTAATTATCATTCAAAGTTCTTCTCCTCTGATACTACCGAGTCATTTTCAGTAAAACTTGGCAACAATAGTCCTTGAGTGTTCCCCTCTACTAATTCCTGGTAGTGTCTTTTAGATTCCCTGATAGTGTCTGTTAGATTCAGATTTTATTCAAATGGCTGCTGGCAAGGATTATAGTTTAACATTTAACATATAGGGAAACACATTCAGGCCTGCCAACCTTCCCACTTTCTGTGGGTTTTTGATGGAAAACTCCCATGGAGGTTTCAAAAATCAAAAGTTGAAATTCCAAATAAAAGACTCTTGAAGACAATTAAACAACTAAGGAAGAGTTGAATGTAATGATGAAACACATAAGAACACTATAAACAATAATAGCACACCATAAGACCCCCGTAGCCAGACACACAGCAAAACCGCCATGGCGATTTTCAAAAGTTGGCAGGCATGCACATTCAGAAACCTTCTCCTATGAAACTACAGGGCTTATTAGGAAAAAAATGGTTACAATAGCGTGAATGTCAAGTTCTTACTCTATCCAAGATGGTGACCAGAGGGGAACATATTTTAACATTGGACCTTGTAGAAAAAAACACATTCAGAGATCTTCTCCTATGAAATTATTGGGCCACATAGGGATAACTATCACTTCTTGAACACAATTAAATGTAGATTAAAATCACCAAAAAACAACATGTCAAACATGAGTTCTATGTGGAATGAGACCAAGTGTATCAACAAGGTTTGAGTCTACTGGTATTCATGCATCACTTATAAAGTGAGAAATATTATGTCTAAAACAAAAATCTTAGGCAGGTTCAAAGTAGATGAGATGCTATATGTTTTCAAATGTAATCAAGTCTGTCACAAAGTGTGATACCTTTACATTTTAATGGGCAGTCAAATTAATAATGAAGACTATCACAGAACTTTGGGAATATTAATTTCAAGTGTACTTCCCTGAGGGTCGTGAAGATTGTGGGACACTGGGATTGCAGATTATTTTGAACAGGAATTCTTGATTACTGGGAATTTAAGTTGAAAGTTATCAATCTTTGTTGATTTCGAGAGAAAAGATACAAAACCAAAGTATCTGTAGTATCAACTGAATGGGATTTTAACATCTATGTAATCACTAATGTAAAGAAATTGTAAATATATCATCTGCTAAGGATGGATTTTTACAAAAATAGATTAAGTCCTAAGACTGCAACAAAATTTTCTTTAATTTAGAATCGCTTGTTTCCAAATAAAATCTGTTATTTATTTGACAGGGGGGACACTAGAGTAACTGGTGAAAAGGCTAGGGACTTTAAAGCCTCAAAATCAAAATTTCAGCAAATGTTTTATTTGAATGGTAGAAGTGGTAAATATTTCTTCAAAAGAAAGAAAAACTAGACATCAGTGAGATGGTATCCATCTCTGTGGGCCCCGCTCCAAGTGTGACCTAGAGGTCAATGGTCAATGGTCATCAACTATTGTATGTGACATGTCACCTTGAAGCAATCTATCCACATGTCAAATATCAAAAGCCTATCTCAAAAAGAGCAAAAAAAGTTATAGCCCGGACATGACTTTGTCATTGAAAAAGCATGAATGTGACTCGAGATCAAAGGTCAAGGTCACCAACTAAGGTATGCGACATGTCTTCTTGAGGTGATCTATCTACATGCCAAATATCAAAAGCCTATCTCAAAAGAGAAAAAATTATAGCCCGGACATGACTTTGTCATTGAAAAAGCATGAATGTGACTGAGGTCAAAGGTCACCAACCAAGGTACGCGACAAGTCGACTTGAGGTTTATCTATCTACATGCCAAATATCAAAAGCCCATCTCAAAAGAAAAAAAGTTATAGCCCCGACAGGACTTTGTCATTGAAAAAGCATGAATGTGACCCTGAGGTCAAAGTCAAAGGTCACCAACCAAGGTACGTGACACGTTGCCTTGAGGTGATCTAATCCACATGCCAAATATCAAAAGTCTAACTCAAAAGAGAAAAAAAGTTATAGCTAGGACACGATAGTTTTGGATGGACAGAAGGACAGACTGATTACTTTAGGGCATCCGTCACTTTTTGTGGCAGGGCCCTAATAAGATGACCTTTATCTTCAAAAATTTTACACTCATCCATGAAAAATGCCTGCTCAGGTAGGGATTTACCTGAACCTGGAGACTCCTGTTTAAGTTTTAATCTTTCTATTCAATAAGGGAAAGAACAACACTGAAAGAAATGTGTTAACAATTCACAATTATTATGCATTTCAGATCTGTGAAAAAGCCATTTATTTATATACATTTTGTATAATTCATAATAGATAACATTACTTATACATAATAAATATGTGTATACGTAATATTTTGCAAAATATATCCATCAAACATACTGATTTTGAACTGAAACATTCTAAGTATAAAATGATGATTTATTTATTTAGATCAAAATGCAAATAATCAAATGAATGACTGACTGATTATTAATGCAAACTTCAGCAGTATTTACAATATACCAGGGTGAGAAATGTTTAAATAAATATACATTCATATAAAAATTTTAATAAATTTAACTAGAAGCTCAGCCTGTATTCCTCATCTGACAAAATACTTCTATTAAAGCAATGAATAAATACAAATGATTTAATTGCTGAACCAATACTTTTCATGAGCATTTCAGATAAAAAAAAACATAGTTTCAGAGAAGATGATCAAGTTGTGTTTTACAAAAGGTAGGCATATCAGTAAAGAATCAGGTTAGATAACTCTCCGGACAAAATTTTGTGACCTTTTATTTGAACTGATATTTTATTGTGAAATACTGTAATAAAATGTTTGATATATGTAAAATATTTAAGGTGGGAATATAAACATTCTTTCAGCACAATGTTTGTTTATTTTATATTTGGATATAAAAAATGCCAGATTTTTAAAAATTTCGTATGATGGTAATTTTCTATAAAACCGCATTTTCAGTATGTTAACTTGGGAACCCACTAAAACCCATCCAGCATATGGAAGATTGATACTTCACATATCTGCAGTGCAAATTTCATTACAATCGGACTTATGGAATTTTTTGGCTTTACTTTTAAAAATGTAAATTTTTGTAGTTCTTAGGCGTGGTCTTTTCATTTTGACTCGAGTTATGTTCCTTTGGCCACAAATGTTTAGTTTTTCCCACTTCGGATGTGCTACCATCTGGCGTTAATTGATATACCTACAAAAGGCTCCAGTCTTGCCAAGGCCAGAGCGAGGGGCATATTCATTGACAGATCAAACACAACTGAACAAATTTTGTATAGCAACTTCTATATCTCATTCCCATTAAGACTTGTTCAATCTGTTTCATAAGTCTCGTTTTACATGATTGAAATATGTTTTTCCCATGGAGTCTAATATTAAGCTACTAATTTGTCTGTGTTCAAAATGAGCATTTTTGTTTAGACCCCCCCCCCCTTTTTCAGTTAATTTGCCATGGTTTTTCATGATGTGGAAGGGTGCAAATAACCCCTTTTAGGGCTTAAAGCAATCCCTTCGATTTATGCCATAAAGCATCTAACAACTTACAATTTGCCAAGTTTCAGAGAAGATGATCAAGGGAATGTTTATTCCCCTAATGTTATCCTACAATATTCACTAATGGGCATGTGCGTTTACAAATCTGAGCAAAATAGCAATCTTGGACTACATCATTACACTCACGTTTAATTCAATTTAGCATCAGTACTTCCTGAGAGAATGATCCAAATATTTCCTATACGATGCTATGTTAAGCTAGGTTCCCAGCTGGCTGCCATTTTTGTTGCAAGATTTATTTTTTAAAAGTCTCTCAATACATTCCTGTAAGGTTGACTTAATTTGCTTCAGTAGTTTCAGATGGATTATAAAAATATAATTTTTACCAAATTTTAACCTTTGTTCCATGTTGGTAGATATTTATTCTAACAGATTGGACTTGAAAGGGTAAATCTCTGAACTAGACCTTTCATACATTATTATTGTAAAGATTGTTTCAAATAGCTTCAGATCTGCCTTTAATGAGCAAACTTTGTTACGTTCCTCCACTACATTATTCCAATAAGTTTGTTTAAATGTCTCTTTCTAGATTCAGAGGCAATTATCAAAATATTTTTATCCACTAGGGCCAAATGGTAAACCATGTTCTTGGCAAAATGTAGTTTTTTTTTTAAATCTTGACGAAATGAACAACCATCTTTGAAATTTCATTCACTTTGCATTTAACAGTTTCAGGGGAGATAATCAAAGTGTGTTTTTCCAATAAGGTCTGACGTTAACTATGTTCTGTGCTGTTTGTAATATTTCTTATCAGGTCTGAACACATTTAGCAATTTTAGAGGCCCTTCTATACATCATTCTAGTAAAGTTTGGTTGAATTTGCTCCAGTAGTTTCAGAGGAGGGAATATAAATGCAGCAAGCTAATATGGACAACAAAACAAAAGATGGACTCCAAGTGATGGCAATAGGTTACATGGACCATTTGGTGTAGGTGAGCTAAAAAGTATAAAAACAAAACCATAATTTTAAGAACAAGTAAAAATGACAATGCAAATTATTAAAAACATATGATAAAATTGGTGCTGATATAACAATTTCACAAATTTAAAAATAAAGGGCTATGCCAAGTGCAGCTTGACACGACCACAGCATGTCGACCACTGAAATTAGAATAAGTGTAATTTAAAAGTGAATATGGACACAATAAGGAGCTTGATACAGTAATTAGATGGACCCAAACTAACAAATATTAAAATTAGTCCTTTTGATCCCTGAAAGCTGCGAAACTGTAAGATTTAAGCAAAATTGTTGACATACTACTGACAGCATATATCAAAATGATCCCCATAGAAATCCTTTGACCCCTTATAGTCTGAAATCTGTAAGAGATATACCAAATCTGTTGATATACTACTGTAAGCTTACAACAAGAGGAATCAAAAGAAAAAATCCCACCGGAATCCGATAAAAATTGAGATTTTATATATTTTGAAAAATTATTATTTTAGCCCCTCTGAACCTTATAGCTCGGAAATCCGTTGACATACTCCTTAATCTTACAACAAGAGGAACCCAAAGAAAAAACATCCCATTGAAATCAGAAGAAAAATTTAACTTTAGGTAATCTGCATGTTTGCAATTTTGGCCCCCTTTGGCCCTCATAGCTCGGGAAAGAAACAAGTTATCAAAAATCTGATGGTGCAGCACTATATTAGTTTTTCATTAGGAATCCATTGCAAAAAACTGCATCAAAATTGGACTAAAAATAAAAAAACTAAAATTTTTGAATTCGTCCCTTTTGGGCCCATTTATCTCATGAACGGTACATGCCATATAAAATCCATAGCATATTACAGATAGGAAATTTAATTAGGAACACACTGAAAGAAACACCATTAAAATCTGATAATAATAAATATTCTACGGCCAAACATGTGAAAACACCCAATTTTTCCCTTTTTGGCCCCTTTTTTTTAAAACTGGCATGGCTAAAATAACAAAAACTACATCAAGCCTTCCTTTTGTGCCAAGGAACACTGTATCAAAGTTTCATGAGGATTGATCACTTGGACATTTAAGTTATTGACCAAAAACAAAAGTGTCTACAGACAACAATGATGTCGTACAACAATGACGACGACAACAGCGTCATACCATTATAAGACTTCAAATTTATTGCGGTCTTACAAAAATTAAATAGAATTTGATAAATTTTTATCTTACTGAATAATGACAGCTGTTAAAAATTGAATAATTTTGTCACAAGGGCAATAAAAATGAAGAAATATGGAATACATGTAAAAAACACATCATAATCCAATACATTAAAACTTATTTAAAAAAATCACTTTGTTTTTGTTCTCCATCTTATATAGTTATAAGGCTGAGAACAATAAACAAAGGCTCAAACAATATTTAAACTTACATTTTTGTAGATATTCACTAACCTTGGAAAGTAAAAGAGAATAGGTTACTTGCTTAAAAGAATCCAATCACATACAGTAACTTTGATTTTTCTTTTCTTTTTTTTTCTAATTTTATTTACATGATATTTTTTTTTTTTACAAAATACATATAAGTTCTACCATTTTAGAAAATACATGTAAGTTCTATAATTTTACAAAATACATGTAAATTCTTACACAATACATGATTCTGAAATACACATTTGACATACCAGTGTGATCTCTAACTCATTTACAATGGTATATGAAGATTGTTTTTGTTGTATGTAACAAATAACAGATTTTAAAGAAATATCAAACATGTTAAGCACTGCTGTGGAAATGTGCCATGAAAAATTTTGGGTCAACAATCTTATTTTGGACAGGATTCTTGCACATTTTTTACCATAAACCACAAACCAGTAATCAAGATATAACTGACCCGTGACCAGCCAGGCCAATTAAATAGAGTAATACCCTTCCCTAAAAAAGAATATTTAATGAAGTCAAATATTCTTCAGACTATCCATTATAAATAATATCAGTTGTTTGGTATTATTTATAGTCAATAAACATTACCAAAACATTTTTACAGTAGTTGTAGTTTTAACTATAAATATCAGCTTTTTATCCATTATAAATAATATCAGTTGTTTGGTAATATCAGAAGTCCATTATTAGTAGAAGTCAGCAACTCGTAATACATAAGTAGACGGCATTGTCCCCAGACTACCGCTGTGATTCAAACGAGATTTTGTGCCAGAAGACTAAAAATAGTAGCTAAAAATTCATTGCCAGAAAATAAATGCTGCATGATGGGTACAGTTAATATATGCAAAATCCACAGGGGCAATTAATATTCGCTACTTATCGATTCTACCCCGTCAGTTTTCACATAAATGTGATAATTAATAACCGATTTATGACAGATGTCTTTATATAAAACTACTAAATAGATACATACAACATGTATATGCATACAACATTAACGGTTAAATCAGAAATAAGCAATAGACAATATAATTAAAAAACTGTCCAATATAGCAAGCTTTTTGTACTATTTACAGAAACTTGATTGAATTTCGGAGAGTAATGTTAACATGTTTAAACATTAATAAGATTGAATTGTTTTTTTTTTTTCATTTTGTTAACTTTTTTGCTTATCAACATACGACCTCAATATACCGAAATTAAAACTAAAGCTGTATGCTAAATATCTCAGAGTTACTTTTGGTGAAGTTTTTAAAATAACTTTAGTTTGTATTAATGCAATAAAATGCGTAACAATGATCTACAAAGGAACGGATCCTGGCTGGCAATATATATCTACAATGTACTTGCTATAATATAGTAGGGTCGCAGAGATTTTCTCGACAAGTATTTAAATAATTTTTTCATGCCACATAGCAAACAAGAAAATAAAGTTTTCTAAACGTTTTCGCGTGAATTATGATAATTATGATATCAGCATATGGTACTGAACAAATAAGTGTGGCACTGCTGTGTAGTTGCAATTTTATTATTCTGGATTCTTTTCGATGGCCGTTTCTTCTTCTATTATTTTCTCGAAAATCCACATTCTCAACATTTTACAGTCAATAAATTTATCGTTTAAACTTTTTGGAGAAAAAAAAAGTTTTTAAATTTGGTGCATAAAGATTTATTTTTCATTTTGAAATTTCAATATCGATCTTGCTACAAATCTCTTCAAGTTATGGTGATAATAGGAAATCTTTTAGCATTATTGTCGGCGATAAACTTTTCATTTTTCTTATTTTTGGAGAGAATTCTACCCTAGGTGGGTTGAACAGTGTTGACATCTCCAATTTTCACATCTTCGAACTTTAATGATTATTCGACTGTGATTAATTAATAAGTACTTGTTTTTGTGATAACACTTTTACCCATGATTCCATACTATACGAACGAGATTGGGAGGAACCCCCCGTAGACGATTTAACTGATAACGGCCTAATTTGGGGACAACGCCGTCACAATACATATTGAACGAGTTGCAGACTTCTACTAATAATGAACTTCTGGTAATATTTATAGTCAATAAACATTACCAAAACATTTTTACAGTAGTTGTAGTTTTAACTATAAATATCAGCATTTTATCAGATTGGAAAAGTGTGTATACCGTAATTACTCGAATTTTTCGACGCTCAGATTCACCACTTTTTGGGGATTTTGAAAAAACGTCGAAAAATATTATTTTTTTATATTTTCAGGGCAGATTTCAACAGAAATCGGCGATCGGCGCTTATGTCATCAGTCCCAATGTTTCCCGGTAACAGTTACCTAATTATGAATGCCTGTTATATCTTTTTAATAAAACTATGCAGTATTTGTGTTGTTTTTATTATCTAAATAAAGCTATTCAGACTTATTATTGTTTTATAATTAATTAAAACTTATTCAACAACATGTTGTTTACATTTTACCTGGACTGAATCACGTGATCAAGGTGGTCTGATTTTCTCTCATTAGACTCGTGTATTGCCATTATTATGATAAGATAATTTTAATAAAACCCATTTAATCACAATGCTATTAGCTTTTACTAAGATGTCATAGTAATTTGTACGTATACACACAAGCTGTCATAAAAAGGTCATCACTTTGTTGTGTATCGATCCAGAACAAACAATGATTTCCGGTATCTA
>MJUU01038922.1:16561-39663 GCA_002080025.1 Modiolus philippinarum | reverse complement strand
TTTTTTTAGAACATGTTAAATATGCGTTCGTCCCGATCATTTAAAAAATGTCAATGTCATTTCAATCAATCGATCGGTTTGTTTATTTCAAGTGTCACTTTTCCCTTTCAATTAACTTTTGTTCTAAATAAAGCCAACTACATGAGAAACGATATGCATTGATACAAACGTTAAAATTAGCATAAATTAAATCAACAAAAACGGCGAACGAAGATCTCATGACTGATGGCGTTAAGTTGCTATAAAGTTAGCCAAAAATGCATTCGGAAACACACTTGCATGCAATCATTTATCAAAAATATGTCCATCTAACACCTCGATTGAACTTAAAGGTGAAATTACTATCCATGATATAATATCTTACCTTGAAATTAGGATATCGCTTTCCTTAGTTTTAACCGCTCCCATAATCGTGTATATTTGACTGAAAACTTTCAAATTAAATGGCATTACGCTTTAAAACATCATAATGCTCAAATGATTGTGAAAATTGTCAATTGTCAAAGCGTCTGCTACCCCGGAAATGCACAGTACACTTAAAGGACCGACAACTGCATAAAATCAAAGAACTGAAGTGCTGTTGAGATTGCAATGCATTCTGAGATGACAGCTGGTGATAAATATCATGTTGAGATCGTGAATTATGAATAAGATTGAGTGTAAATTTGAATCTTTTTCACTGAATGGATGAGTGTATTTAGGAGACTTGAACAAACTTGGTAGGTCTCACACATCGCCATTGCCAATAAAATAAAACGTTATTCGGATACAATGAATTCAGTTTCTTTCAAAAACCAACACTATACATATTCCCACTGCTTTGTAATTTATCCAGGTAACACTAAATATTTTTCTGAAGGACTTCAAGTTGCACATGTCTCAAATATACCCCTCTTGTTTCTCATTTCTTCTTCCTCCGTTCTCTGTTTTAACTCACCTCGGTCAAAAAACAAACTGAGATATTGCAGAACGTGGGGGCTCTGGCAAATCTGTTTGTCATTCGGCAAAGCCAAAATATTTCGGGATCAACCCTTTAACTTGAAAGGGGGGTATGGTTTTTTCTTAACAGAAAATTAAAAAAAAATTTTTTTTTAACTTTTCAACAAAATATATTTTTTTATCAAAATTAGCATTATATTTTTGGGCAGAAAGCCCCCTTCAGATTTTTTTCATTGTTATTGCAGCCAGGGACTATACATTACATGTATAGTCCCTGTTGCAGCCAAAAATTTTTTTTCGCATAAAAACAGCTTCAAAATATTTTGGGGGAAATAATCATAGTCCCTATGCTTTCAAGTTAAATGCCCGGTGCTTTATTTCTGAAAATTTAAGAGTCAGATTTTTTTTTCAAACACTTAAGGGAATTAATATTTATTTTCAAATTTTTACCATACTCTACGTAGAGTCTGGTTGCAAGAAGGTGTATGCAAGAGTATTTGTTTTTAACTTTTATTTGGGACTGAATGTCTATTTTAAAACTAAAAAAATGTTAGACCCCTCCAGAATAAAACGGTTATCCCCTAAATTGAATATTTTATTAAACTTTCATCTCTCATTAAATACATAAAGCATGTAAAACAAAATAAAAAATAGAGCAGAATTACAAAGAAACTATTATAAAAACATAAATAAAATATACAAACACTATGTACACAAAGAAATGAACACAATTGTTTACAAAATAAGAAATTGCTGACTATATGAATATTCGAAATGAAATACTAGCATTTTTTGGCATGTAAAAACGTTTACATTGGAGTTATCATCCACATAGAAATACTTCAGGGTGCAAGGGTAATGAAAATAATTAAATAAAACTTCTCTAACAAACAAACATCATCTTCAAAACCAGTAATATCTTACCTTTACCTTTACTTCCAGTAATTCCAGTATGTAAAGTCCGATAAAAATTATGTTGAAACATGATCCCGATATAGTACAATTTAAAAAAAAACAATAAATTACTATAAATTACAGGGAAGGATTTGATTTAACATATATAATCCTCTGGATGACAGTATATGATGGGGGTGCTGCGGAACTTTAGAGTAAGTGAGAACCGAACCATCAGCCCAAAAAGAACAATCCAAGGACAATGGCAGTGTCGGAAAAACAAAGAAACAAAGACATAACATGAGATCTTATTACCATTGTGCCATTTTTTGTATGTGCATATCTATGGTATGAACTTAAAAAAACTATTAACACAAATACCATAAAAGCTTAATGTTTTGTGCAGCTAATGCTGCACAAAATATAAAATTCAAAATATTTGACCCCATCACTAAGAAGTCATATTTTAGGACGGCCCCTCTGAGAAACTCCTTCCCCCTTTTTCATTCAAAGAATCTCCAATGAAACCACTGGGCCAATAGGAACAAAACTTTGTCACATTGGTCCTTGGGTACCAGTTCCCTGTAATACTTTTATCCATTGCATAGGTCTGCATCCAATCCAAGATGGCCACCAGCAGGGCAAAAAATTCAACATTTGTTCCGCCATGGAAATTCATTTAAAGACTTTGTCTCTTAAACCACTTATCAAATTGGAACCAAACTTGATTACAATTAACTTTAGGAGATCCCTTAAAAATTTGTGTCCATCAGGACTGCATGCTCAAAATTCAAGATATCCGTCAATGGGAAAAGAGGCTTTTCATCAGACCCTAATAAGAAATTTATGCCATTATGATCTCTGAAACTGATGTCTTTATGATGTCGGTCATGGTCTGTGAGCAATACAGTCATTTGAGAGTCTCTCCTTTATNTATGCACTTTAACTACATTAAATTGGGTGAAAAATAAAAACCAAAGACATCTTGCAATGTGTAAAATGTTTACCTATTTCTTTTGCATGACTGACTTCTAGTGATAATAAAATTTGATAGTTTAAAAACTCATATAAAAATCTGAAAAAAAATACATTAAGGATGTAGTAAGGTGAAGATTTTGAAATTTGTAAAAGTCATTCAGATTTCTTTGATTTTATCCAGTATTACTATGTAAAATATTGTGCTCCATAACACCCAATTTTCTAATCATCAAAGACTTCAGAAGCTCATTTTAAGTCAGTAACCATGATTTTATTAGATTGTAGATTTTCCTTCTATGCGAAACAAATCACTAATGTGTCAATGTTATACTAAGGTAAAAGTCCAAAAGAGCCTTAAAAAGTTTCCCGTCTTTTTTTAAAATGTGAAGTATCTTGAAAACAAGGCCCATAACCTATCAATATTTTTAGCTGACTATTCCTTTCAAGCTCTTTCCATTTACGGCATCAATTTAAAAATCGTAGATTTATTCAATTTTACCTTACTACATCCTTAAAAAACAACCAATGTCTAATCATTAACAATAGACATGTATGATGAAACCTTTAAAGGTATAGGAAAGTATACCATATACATATGTGTATATATATTGTAAACAGAAACACTTAATCATCAGGTCTTAATGTAACAAAAAGCCTCCAGATGCAACATACAATGGAGTTCTTATTTTGCCCTTTTTATACATACATAAAAATAAACGTATCTTCATTATACATGTAGTTCTGCACTTTCTTCACTAAAACACTGTTAATAAATATAATATTATTGCACTATTTATAAAACTTTGGTATACATAACATGGCACTAAATTGTACTGAACTGAAAATCAACAACTTTTTTCAATGACATTTTTATTTGAATCTCAACACAAGTCAAGTTAGTTTTCATAATAGTCACCTTTTTGATGTAACTGAACAGTATTTTTGCAAATTTAGCCAAATTAAATTAACTGCAAGTAAGAGATGAGTTTTCAATATTTCAAGCTTTTGTTGGCCTTGTCATGTCTGCTTTCACAGTTTTGTCCTCTGTAGGATCCAGGAAATCTTTTCCACTGAAATCTGTTTCATTAGTGCACTCAAGAATGGCAGAGTTTGAAACCTAATAAAAACAAAAAATCAAATTTACATAATTCATGTATCATCAATAATTTACATAATTCATGTATCATCAATAAATTTACATAATTCATGTACCATCAATAATTTTTTTCAATGTTTCAGTCAAAAATACTATTAAATGCCTGATTGATTTATTCAATTTTTTAATCCCTCCTACACTTCCTTAAATAATTTTAAAGGGAAAGTTTCTTCTGAAAGTGATTGTATTTAGATTACTCTCCATTCTGAAAGAGTGATTAAATATGCAGGCTACATTTTTTTACCAAAGAGTATCAATTATGGTTAGATTAATAAGAATGGTTTCCTCTATTTAGTCTTTCTACGTTTTATACAAATCTTATAGTCAAATCAGATTATTGTTTAGCTTTGGTACAATTACACATATGTCTGAACTCAATATATCAAAAAAATGATTTTCAACATGCAAGCTTTAGCATCCAATTCCATCAAAATATTAATATCAAATGCAAAGAATTATTTTTTAATCCTTATATGACACTTTTCATACAACATATGCATAAAGTAATCCATAAACTACAATTACTTGCTTACATCAAATTTTGATGGTTCAATTTTCAACCTAACTATCAATACAGATAATCTTTTTTCCAAAATTGTTTGTTAGAATCTTTTTGACTGTTTTGAATTTGGAAAGGCAGATTTTAGCACAGTTGTATCTTTTATTCTGGTGACATAATAATCAGAATCAGACCATCCTGTTCATCAGCAGCATGGAATGGAATGTCAGAGTTAAGATTATGGACAAATAATGGCATTTCTGCTTTAATACTGACCATAACTGAAATGCAAAAGTAACACCTAATTACATGGACTATGTTTGTATTAATCGAAAGTAAATGTTGCTGAACATAGAATGAGGAGTAATTCACTTTGAATGCTATCATAGATGTTAAAGGTCAAAGTCATGCTAACAGTGACCTAAATTTTGTACACTACACATCATTTTCCAATGTTGCATCTTCATACAGACTTTGATAATTCAAGTTGCTACCCTTAAATGTTCCAATCAAGACATAAAGTTCACATATTTTTTTCAGTCTTTTAAGTCAAGGTCATAGTGTCCTAAATTTTGTATATGACACATTGCCTTCCCATGATGCATCCCCATAAAAAGTTTGATCACCGTAGGTGCTGTGCTACAAAATTTCTGCTCCAGAACAAAAATGGACATGGTTTACTATCATTAAAGTCGAAGTCAAGGTCACAGAGATTTAAATTTTGTATGGGACACATCACCCTTGCTGGGATACATCTACATACCAAGTTTGATAATCTAAGATGCTATAGTACAAAAGTTTTGATCTGGACAGGAAATGCATATGGCTTTACTTTCATAACGGTAAAAGATCAAAGTCTAGGTTAAGTTCACCTAAGTATTGAACATAACAAATTGGCTTGCAATGAATCACATCTTCATACCATCTTTGATAATACTAGGTGCTATGGTACTAAAATTCTGCTCCTAACACAAAATGTACATGGTTTTACTGTTATAAATGGAATAAAGGGCTACCAGAGTGCAGCATGTCGACTACTGAAATTTAACAAGTGTAATTTAAAGCAAATGTGGACACAGTAAAAAGTTTGACACAGTAATTAGATGGACACCAAAGAAAACCTTGATACACTAATTAGCTGGACACAATATAGTGAAAATAAAGCTTACAATGAGAATAATCCAAAGAAAAAATCCAAACAAAATCTGATATAGGAATAAAAGTAATTTTGGAGGAGTTTATCGATGTGTAAACGCGGCTAACTCGCTCACAAACTAAATAAAGTCCAAAGGACTTTATGTAGAGTTTGTGAATGAAAGGCCGCGTTTACACATCCATAAACTCTTCCAAAATTACTTTTATTTCTTATAATTCCAATCCTTTGAACTTTGACCAATGTTGTCATTGATTTTTATGTCACCATATACTGCACTATTTGACGTCGTAGTGTATTAATGGGCAAGAAAAGTTTATCGAGAAATAACTCTTTTGTTGTTCATGACGTTGACCAATGAAATTGGACGTTGCATTACCAATTGGAATTATTGAAAAACACATATGTCTTGACCCCTTATAGCTTGGAAACAGTAAGAGCTATGCCAAATCTGTTGAATATTACTTAAAGCTTACAATGAGAGGAATGCATGGAAAACAAGAATATGTGTCTAACGGACACAATGCCCCACCTCACACCTATTTCGAGCAATGCCATATTTCATAATCAGTGAGACATGAAGTTGGTGGCATGGGTAAATATTTGTTATGTTTTTTTATTCATACCCTAATGTATATATATGAAGTTTCACGATAATAGCATACATCCTTCACAGAAAATAAAAAACTTCAACCTAAGGGTAAAGCTCATACTATCCCCCTTTTTTCGATGATCAGCGAAGTGTGAAGTTGGTAGCCGGGATAAATTTTTATTATGATTTTTGTTTAATTATACCCTAATGTGTATTTATACAAAGTTTCATAATAAAAGCATACATCCTTCACAGAAAAAAACTTCAACCTGAGGGTAAACCTGGCTTGGGACGGACAGACTGACGGACGGACACACCTGAACACTATATGCCTCCCCCCTCCCCCTACTATCGTATACTGTGTATGAAATTGCAATATATTAACGGCTGTTCCAGAATTAAATATGAGGGATACAAAAAGTATCGACCTAGGCTGATCTTCGAACTTGACCAAGGTATAAGTGGTATAAAATTTGTAATAAATTTTATGAAAATCCGTCAAAATTTGTAGCAATGAGAGTGCTAACAACGTCAATTTTTGGCTAAAAACGTGTTGTCATTTTTTTGGTCAAAGTCCCATAACTCTGTCAAAAAGTATCAAAAGAGGCTGATTTTAAAACTTGACCAAGGTATTAGTAGTATAAACATTTGGTAAAAATTTCATCCGTCAAAATTTGTATGCAAGAATGTGCTTACAAGGTCAATTTTTGAATAAAACAGAGACATTATTTTCATCAAAGTCCCATAACTCTGTCAAAAAGTATCAACAGAGGCTGATTTTTGAATTTGACCAAGGTATTAGTATTAGTAGTATAAACATTTGGTATAAATTTCATGAGAATCCGTCAAAATTTGTATGCATGAGAGCACTTACAAGGTCAATTTTTGGCTAAAATTGTGTTGTTATTTTGGTCAAAGTCCCATAACTCCGTCAAAAAGTATCAATCAAGGCTGCTTTTCGAACTTGACAAAGGTATTAGTGATAGAAACATTTGGTATAAATTTCATGAAAATCCGTTAAAATTTGTAGGCATGAGAGTGCTAACATGAAAGTGTGACAGACGGACAGACACACGGACGCCAGACATTTCTATGTCCTCACTCCGCGTTGCAGGGGGATAACAAAAATTTCACATATTTCTAATAATTGTAATTTTGGCCCCTTTGACCAATTATAGCCTGGAAACGGTAAGAGCTATGTCAAATCTGATGGCATACTACTGAAAGTTTGCATTGAGAAGAATCCAACGAAAAAAATCCCATCAAAATCTGATCTTAAATAGAGATTTCATATATTTCTAAAAATTGCAATTCCTGCCTCTTTGACCCCTAATAGCTCAGAAACGGAAAGAGCTATGCCAAATCTGTTCAATACCACTGAAAGCCTACAATGAGATGAATCTAAAGAAAAAAATCCCATTGAAATCAGATGAAAAATAAAAATTTATGGTAATCCACATGTTCGCAATTATGGTCCCATTGGGCCCTCATAGCTTGGAAAGGAAACATATTATCAAAAATCTGGTGGTGTAGTGCTATGTTAATTTTTCATTAAGAATCCATTGCAAAAAACTGCATCAAATCGGACTAAAACTAAAAAAATGAAAATTTTTTAAATTCGCCCCTTTTTGGCCCCATTTATCTCGTGAACGGTACATGCCACGTGAAATTCGTTGCCATATCCCTGATTGGAAATTTTCTAAGGAGTTTACTAACAGAAACCCCATCAAAATCCTATAAATAATAAAGATATTACAGTAAAATATGTGAAAACACCCAATTTAACCCATTTTGGCCCCTTTTTCTGAAATAGGAAGGACCAGGAACATAAAACTATAACCCAGGCTTGAAGTGTAACATCATACTTAAATTTGAAAATAATCGTTTCACTGGAACCAAAGTTATGCTGTCCACAGACATGAAAATATCCAATTTTACCCCTTTTGGCCTTTTTTTCTAAAACGGGTGGGGCCACAAACCAGAAAATTAAACCCTGGCTTAACCTTATGCCAAGAGACCTCATACAGAAATTTGAAGATGATCCATCCACTAGAAACAAAGTTATGCTGGCCACAGACGCCGACGACAGGGCCATACTATTATACAACCTCAAATCTAAAAATTTGACAGGGGTTCCCCTTATAGTCTAGTTTATTACAAAAACAGGATAACAGTAAACACCTACAATGGGCGAGAACTACAATCACATGCCACAATTCACAATGGAACTCACTAGAAAAACAATAATGAAGACAAGAGACAAACATAAATTATGATAGGAACTTATTTAATTTACATATTTCTGAAATTGTGAAGAAAAATATGTAGCAGAATACTCTTTTTCACAGATTCAGTGTTCTGGTTGTTTCGTTTCCATGGCAACTGAAAGCTCAACTATCCATTACAACCCATTTCAGACCACCATTAAAAAATAGTAATGATGCATTACATGATACTCCAAGAGGCATAACTCCAGATCCCTGTGTACTTATGAAGCCAAAATAATGCTTTGCCTGTGTTTTATTGTAGACAACATACATACCCAATTAGAAGACAGTATGTTGTTTTATTCACAAGTTATCAGTCGGAAACCCTAAAATTTGCAAAATTTCAAGGGCATAACTCCAGAACCCTTTGGACATCTGAACCCAAAATCAAACTTGACCTGAGTTTTGTGGTAAACAATTTACATACCAAGTATGAAGACAATATATTATTTCGTTCACAAGTTATCAGTCGGAAACCTTAAAATTCACAAAAGTTCAAAGTTTCAACGGGCATAACTCCACAACCCTTTGGACCTCTAAACCCCAAATCGATCTTGACCTGAGTTTTGTGGTAAACAAGTTATATACCAAGTTTGAAGACCTTATGTTATTTCGTTCACAAGTTATCAGTCGCAAACCTTCGGGGGACGGACAGACGGACTGACGGACGGGCCGACACACAACTGAGGGTATCACATAATACCTCACCACTACGTGTGGCGGGGTATAAAAAGAATTTGGGCAGGGGTTCCACTTATTATCCAGGTAATATGTTTTGCTGAAATCAAAGCATCCAAATCCCCATTTCAAAACAAATTTGGCAGGGGTTCCCCTTATAATCTAGTAAATACATATTTCTGAAATTCTGAAGAAAAATATGTAGCAGAATAATTTTTTTTAAAGATTCAGTGCTCTGGTTTGGTTTCCATGGAAAGTAAAACTCCATCATCCATTAAAACCTTTTTAAGACCACCATTCAAAAAAATTTGGACATGGGCTCCCCTTATTATCTAGGCAATTCATATTGCTAAAATCAATAATTAATCTTTAAGCTTCAGGAAATTTACAAAAAATTAGAATACACAAATGTATGTTTTTTTTCATCTAAGATTTTATTTTAACTGGACACTGCAGAAAACTTTTAGTCTTCAAATTAACCTCCCTCTTTTTTAATTTTTACTTTTCATTATACCTTTTTTTAAGTTTATGACACCCCCAAAAAAGTGTTTTGGTGTACATAATAAGAACTATTAAATGTATTGAACATGTTCTAGCAATATAAAGAGTAATTTTGCATGAAAAATAAGTCTTTTTTGGCTATTTTTGTTATCAAATACTACCAAACTTGTGATTTTAGGCTTTATTTCCTGATTTTAAAGAAATGTTTACTTTTGTTCTATTTTCAGATGTTGTGACCTTGGCTTTGTCACACAAACCTAAAAAAAAGGTTCCTCCTCAGATCATAAGTCATGTCTATGCCAAGTTTCATTTCGATTTGTAACATGGTTCTGGAGATGTTGTGCAGAAACAGATGTCAAATTTTTGCAGATTGTAACCTTGACCTTTGTCACACAATCCTCTTCCAATCATAAGTCGTGTCTGTGCAAAATTTCATTTACATATGACATGTGGCTCTCAATATATCATATGAAAACCAACAATTGAGGCCCAGACTCCCGGACGCCCAGACACCATTTATTAATTTATAAGTTCCACTTTGTCGCAACTCGGCTAAAAATAATGGACATTTTTGAATTGAAAATCTTCACCTCTTTTTCAAATCGTTTTTTGAAATATAAGGAAAAATGTATAAAATTAAGAAAATTTGACAAATAAAGGGCAATAACTCCTATATCTGTATTCAGCTTAACTTCAAACTTTCCAGGTAGGTAGATCTTGATATAATGAGCATTTTTGCAATATATTAATCTATCTGTTATAGTGAAAGAAAATTAAAAATATTAAAATTTTGAAAATTTTTTGGAAAAAGGGTAATAACTCCAAAACAGGTAATAACATCTTCAAAATTGGAAAGTAGGTAGATCTTTTCATGCTGATCACTTTTACCCCGACGTCAGATTTTTTATATCTGTAACGGTTTTTGGGTTATTTGCCAAAAATAGAAATTTACCCCATGTGCTATTTTTTGTAACGGCAGCCATGTCCTTGGACTCATCGGATACAATTTCAAAACGGGATACCCTGGTAATGATTAAGACCAAGTTTGTTTAAATTGGTTCAGCAGTTTCAGAGGAGAAGATTTTTGAAAAAGATTACAACGGACAGAGGATGGACGCCAAGTGATGGCAATATCCCTTATAATCCATATTTTTGAATTCTAAATATCGTATTTTCCTTTGAGTGTAAATTCTCTATACAGACATATAATCAGGAGATATTACCTTTTCTAATTTACTATATCTAGGGAATGGTGCTGCTAAACTTTCTATAGGATTATTACTGGCCCTGTTGTATGCCATTATAAATGCCCAACGTCTGTTAGGACTGTCATTAGGATCACTACTGTGAAGTACATTGGAGTGGAAAAATAAAGCATCACCTAAAATAAATCAAAAGAATAAGACACAGACAGTTGCATGTGTATTTAAGTTTTATTAATTACAAGTGAAAGGCATAAATACTGTACAAGCATTCTCTTATCCGGCGTGACTTCACAAAGCCAAATTAACCAATCAGATCAGTCAATTTTAATCGTACACCCCCAATATAGGCAGTGACATGATCAATGTTTACTTATATTATCAATGTAAAAAAAATCGATATTTTAAATTGCAATATATATAATTGGTGTTATAATAACTATGATCTTGAAATTTGAATGATATTTATATTGATGTTTCGAATGGATCTTTCGAGTTTCATTTAAATACATTTGTGTATCATGAAAAATGAATAAATAAATCAAAGTTGAAGTTACTTAGATTTATAGGGAATTGCAGACTTTTTCACCGCCTCCACAGTGCCTGGATGTTCTGATAAGAGAACAGTAACAATTTATATCAATTTGCACTGGAATCTCACAAATTTGTGTCATAATTATGAGATAACCATACTGTATTTTAGAATCTGCGGGGGTAAATCATAGATTTTACTGTCTCAAACTGAGTTTTCCGGCAACGCGTTAGCGGATGTTTGCGACAGTAAAATCTTGGATTTACTCCCTGAAGATCCTAAAATTCAGTTTGGTTATCTCTATTCTAATGCAAATAAAAAAAAAAACCATTTAAAATGGATTTTTAAATGGCAGGAAGTTTGCGCCATACTGTTGCTATTGGTTCCGACGGTAAATCATGGACTTTACCCCCTCAAAATTCTGACGCCATCCAATCAAAATTAACATTACAAACATAAGTGCATTAGAATTAGTGAATACATTAGCTGGCAGTTGTTATTAGCAATTAAAGCTTAGCAGTTTTACAAACAAAAATATCATATAAGAATAGGACATCCCCATTAAAAGAATTTGAAAAAGTCCTTACTACAGTAAATTATTCTTGTCAACATCTACAATTGTTCAATTAAATTTGTGATTCTTTAGATTCAATCTAATGCCTATCATGTGTTTTTTTACACAAACTTCATACCACAATGTGAAATATGAACCACTTATGGCACAATATGAAATACTTTTCTAATGCAAGATTCAAATAAATCCTTTCTTTTTTTTGTTGAAATGTATATTACCTGCTTCCATTTCAACATAATGTTTTGGAAAAACTTTTTCTAAGAGTTTTACTCTTTCCAGATCAGCTCCAGTTTGGCCTGCAACCATACCATGTTCTATTCTGCCACAAATATGGGACCCTGGCAATATCTAAAATATTTTATATTTGTGTATACACTAAGTGTACCTATTGAAAATAATACAAAATTAATTTAGTAATGAACATTTTTCATCCTTATATCCTAAAGTTAAATGCTAATAAATGCCAAAACAACTAGAATTATCTAACAATGTTAGGCTACCTATGATATTTTTGCGAAGCTACAATGTATATAGCTATTTAGTGGCTATGAGGACAATAGCAAGTTTATCATTTCTAGAGACACAACTATTTCCTGACGCCATGCAGAGGAAAAGAGTTTGTGCCAAGGGAAACAATAAACTTGCTGTTGTTCGAATAACCAGTAAATAAGTGTTTTATTAATGGAAATTGAACATCAAAGGTATCAATGTGACGTCATTGGTAAATAGTTCACCATCCTATTAAATGTAAAATGATCAGTAAAAAATTCATCACCAGTAAATAGTCATTGAAACTATTGACAGGTAAACAGCCTGTTTGTGACAAGTGTCAAAAAATAGAAAATTTATGCAATAAACCATTCACATAGCAAATACATACCGAGGTATAATGACATACAGTAAAACTATGATGGCTTGAACACCCAAGGGACCAATGAAATCATTTATTGCAAGTTATTGCAGTTCGAGCCATCCAAGTTCCACTGTATTTTATTTTTAGTTTCCTGTGATATGTTCGATTTTGGTCACGAGAGATGCTTACTCTACCAATGCACCTGATCTTATACCTGGTTTTAAATTTGGGTCCATGTTGTTTGTGTGTATGTTTGTCTTCATTTCTTTGTGTTTCAAATGTTGCCATTGTCTTTGGATTACTCCTTCTTGACAGACAGTTTGGCTCTCACTTACTTGTATGTTTCTAAGAATTGTTGATATATTTGTGAACAGACCTTTTACAATAATAAATAAGTTCTACATTCTTGTTAAATATACATGTAAATGGATGAAAGATGAATTGACCTGGTACTAAAAATTGATTCAGCCTAATAAATGATTTCATTGGTAATTTGTATGAATTTCCTTTGATCTACAGAGACTGATAATCCCAGTATCCCCGAACTGGACATTATCACGAAATTATTAGGTCACTGTGAGGGCGTCACATGCTGGTTGCTAAGCTGACGTCATGTTTTGTACTATTTGTCGTGTTCATACACGTAAGATGTTGAATGAAGAATGCATTTAAATTATTGCAATAAACAATAGATTAACTTTGCTTAAATTAAAATTTCAATTTATTTCAATTTATTTTAGAGTTCTTTTTATCATTTTGTGAATTACCGATAAAAGAAATATAGGAAATTTGTTTTTGATACGGACTTTATCAAAGTGTAACGCATCAAGCTCTTCCTAGTTGGCTCACTTGATACTGACCGTGATAAAGTCTGTATCAAATAAAAATGTCCTATATATTCTATATGCAGAGAAAACCCTGTAAATAAAACTCACAAACTGGCTGTTAAAAAGGACAATTCCTATTAAAATAAGAAGGCATGAAAATGTTGCTCGAAATCACATGAAAATACAGTACAAACAGAGGCATTCAGTTAAAAATCACTCTGGTCCGACAATTTTCACCCTTGTCACCCTGGAATTCACAGGCATTGTCGGGGTTTGTCCGGCAAAATTGTCTGTAAAATTTCACCCAAAAAATCGTCGGTAATTTTCTTTGATGTTGGGTCAATTGATAAATGCCGGTGAAAGTCGGACTTCCACCAGAATTGTCAGAGTTTTAGTGTCCTATTTGTCTCTTCAAAAAAAAATTCAATTTTTAGGCTAATATCAAGAGGATGACAACCCGGTTTCAAGTGACTTCCCCACGTGGACTTCCCTTTCAAAAATTGTATTTCCAAACGTATTAATAAATGCCACGAATAAAAAAGACAATTGCATGGCTTCGACGAAACATATACCTATGTAAAAAAATCTCCTCAATTTCCATTTGACCGAGAATAGTGGGTTAAAACACATCTAAGTTCAAAACGTAAGCCTCCGTAGATTCTCATACTGACATGCTAGAATGTTCGGGTTGCACGAAATTGAAGCATGAAATTTCTATTTTTAAAACCAATCAAAAAACAGTTTAGCGGATTCCCCTTAAAAATAGGCTCGCACAAAATATTGTTTGTGACAAAAATAGCAGCCAAAGACGTGGTCCTTTCCAAAATTTGCTGAGGCATTTCAGAATTAAATTATTATCTTTTTATACTATTGAAAAGCTCTTTCGGATAAAACACATATATGAAGATGTTAGCATAAAAAAATGAGAAAAGTTATCTGTATAAAGAATTTCACTGTCTGTTGAGCATTGTGTAAAAAAATAAAAAAATGCTTTTATGGAATGTTTTAAGTACATGTAGTTCTTGGAACTGAATATTCACTGAAATATTCACTGCAAGGATTTGTGAATATTGATTTTCTCTGAAGCTATTTTTCATTTGATTTTTTTTATTATTCAAAGTTATTAATAGCGTGCTATTTATAGGTCATCACTCACAAAGATTAACCTTGACCTAACAAAACCAAATTACGCAATTTTAAGGCTGATATTCATGTTAATTATTTAATAAGTAACAAATTATTTTATATAATATAATCTTTGAACAACTTTAAGTTCTGACAGTCACATATAATTCACGATGTTCATATGAATTATAAGGTATTTTCTGCCATACGCATATTTTTAAAAGATATCCTCTCGATCTTCCAACTGAAAAGCAAGCTTTTCCAAAATAATAAAGTGCACATAGAGATGATTACTTCGTATACACAAGTAGATTAATATTGACAAGTACAATTAACAACAGCAGGTGAGTTAATCCTCTGTTTATCAGTTTCTCGGACATCCGTGAATGTCGGTGAATGTCAGGTTTGTTGTCGGACATTCACCCTGTTTCACCCACAATTCACCGACGTTGGATTTGAGTGATTTTTAACTGAATGCCTCTGTTTGTACTGTATATAATTGAAGCCGATTCAAATTACCTGTAAACAGCCATTAGCCTTATTACATCTGTCAATAGGTATAAATACACTTAAAGCATCAGGAAACATCAGACCATTTTTATACCAGTATCTAAAATAATAAATAACAGGATAAAATTGGACTATTGATTGTATAAATCTACATAAAAGTGTCATTCAAATGTTGCGTGATTCAACCGCAGCACACAAAATTATCGTTCTTTGAATTTTCCCCCCCAAAAAAATTTGATAAAAACAACTTAAAGCTCAAACTCTTACAAAAAACTTAGGTGTATGTTAGATATCAATGGAATGAAGCTTAGATGTATAAAAAATTATAACAAAGGGAAATCAAAATCATAATTTAGTGAAACTGCTAAGAATCAAGACTAGAGGCTCAGAGACTGAGCCTGTATTGCTCACCTGACAAAATGCTTCTATGCCAAGCATGTCCAAAAATTATGTTTATGACCAATGGGGTCTAATGTTTAGCTATGTTCTCCATTAGCACCTGTGTTTTTTTTTCTGATCCTATTTAAATAAGTAATTTTTGCAAAGGACCTTCTTTGTATTTAGTTAAATTTGCTTGAATAGTTTCAGAGAAGATGATGAAAAGGATATGGTATTCTCATACTGGGCTATTGTTAAACTATATTCTGCACTGGTGGCCATTTTTTTTTATCTGATCTAAATGAAATGAGAAATTTTTGTAAAGTACCTTTAGTGCATCATTCCTGTAAAGTATTGTTGAATTTGCTTCAGTGGTTTCAGAGGAGAAGATGAAAATGTAAATTTCCCATAGGGTCCAACTTTAAAACTATGTTCCATGCTGGCTGCCATGTTTTTTATCAGATCGGAATGAAATGAGCAATCTTTGTTACGCACCTTTAGTGCATCATTCCTGTATAGTTTGTTCAAGTAAGCTTCCGTAGTTTCAGCAGAGAAGATGAAAATGTGATTTTCCCATAGGGTCCAATGTTAAACCTAAGTTCCGCGCTGGGGCCATGTTTTTTATGGGATCGGAACGAAATAAGCAATCTTTTTTAAGGGCCTTTAGTACATCATTCCTGTAAAGTTTGGTTGAATTTGCTTCAGTCGTTTCAGAGGAAAAGATGAAAATGTTATTTTCCAATAGGGTCCAATGTTAAACTATGTTCCGTGCTGGCGGCCATGTTTTTTATCCGATTGGAAGAAAATGTCCAATCTTTGATAAGGACCTTTAGTTCATCATTCCTGATAACTTTGGTTGAATTTACTTCAGCAGTTTGAGAGGAGAAGATGAAAATGGGATTTTCCCATAGGTTCCAATGTTAAACCTAAGTTCCGCACTGGCGGCCACGTTTTTTGTCAGATCGGAACGAAATGAGCAGTCTTTGTTGAAGACCTTAAATACATCATTCCTGTAAAGTTTGGTTGAATTTGCTTCTGTGGTTTCAGAAAAGAAGACAAAAATGTGATTTTTCCCATAGGGTCCAATGTTAAACTAGGTTCTGTGCTGGCGGCCATGTCTTTTTATCAGATCGGAATGAAATGATGAAATGAGCATTCTGTGTAAGGAACCTTGAGTATATCATTCCTTTAAAGTTTGGTTGAGTTTGCTTCCATATTTTCAGAGGAGAAGATGAAAATGTGATTTTCCAATAGGATCCAATGTTAAACCTTAGTTCCGTGCTGGCGGCCATGTTTTTTGTTGGATCAAAACAAAATGAGCAATCTTTGTTAAGAACCTTTAGTACATCATTCCTGTAAAATTTGGTTGAATTTGCCTTAGTGGTTTCAGTGGAGAAGATCAAAATGTGATTTTTCCCATAGGGTCCAATGTTAAAACTATGTTCCATGCTGGCTGCCATGTTTTTTATCAGATCGGCATGAAATGAGCAATCTTTGTTATGGACCCTTAGTACATCATTCCTGTAAAGTTTGGTCGAGTTTGCTTCCACAGTTTCATCGGAGATGATGAAAATGTGATTTTCCCATAGGTTCCAATGTTAAACCTAAGTTCCGCGCTGGCGGCCACGTTTTTTGTCAGATCGGAACGAAATGAGCAGTCTTTGTTAAGGACCTTTAGTACATCATTCCTGTAAAGTTTGGTTGAATTTGCTTCAGTGGTTTCAGAGGAAAAGATGAAAATGTGATTTTTCCCATAGGTTCCAATGTTAAACCTAAGTTCCGCGCTGGCAGCCATGTTTTTTATCAGATCAGAATGAAATGCACAGTCTTTGTTAAGGACCTTTAGTACATCATTCCTGTAAAGTTTGGTTGATTTTGCTTCAGTGGTTTCAGAGGAGAAGATGAAAATGTGAAAATTTAACAGACGATGGATGGAAGGATGATGGACGCCAAGTGAGGGCAATAGCTCACACTGACCCCTTGGGTCAGGTGAGCTAAAAACTAGAGGCTCAGACACTGAGCCTGTATGGCTCACCTGACCAAATGCTGAAGCAGGTTTTTTGATGTTCTGCATGGTGGCCATGTTTTTTATGTGAATTTCCCATATGGCCAAAATAAACTATGTTCTATGCTGGTGGCCATGTATTTTATTAGATCGGAACGAAATGAGCAATCTTTGTTAAGGACCTTCAGTTCATCATTCTTGTGAAGTTTTGGTTGAATTTGCTTCAGCAGTTTCAGAGCAGAAGAAGAAAATGTGAATTTTCCCATAGGGTCCAATGTTAAACCTAAGTTCTGCGGTGGCTGCCATGTTTTTTATCGGATCAGAACAAATGAGCAATCTTTGTAAAGGACTTTCCATACATCATTCCTGTAAAGTTTGGTTGAATTTGCTTCAGTGGTTTCAGATGAGAAGATGAAAATGTGAATTTCCCATAGGGCCAATGTTAAACTATCTTCCGTGCTGGCGACCATATTTTTTTATACGATCAGAATGAAATGAGCAATCTTTGTTAAGGACCTTTAGTACATCATTCCTGTAAAGTTTCGTTGAATTTGCTTCAGCAGTTTCAGAGGAGAAGAAGAAAATGTGAATTTTCCCATAGGGTCCAATGTTAAACCTAAGTTCCGCGCTGGCTGCCATGTTTTTTATTGGATTGAAAAGAAGTGGGCAATCTTCGTAAAGGACCTTCCATACATCATTCCTGTAAAGTTTGGCTGAATTTGCTTTAGTGGTTTCAGAGGAGAAGATGAAAATGTGAATTTCCCATAGGACCAGTGTTAAACTATCTTCCGTGCTGGCGGCCATGTTTTTCCTGGGATTGGAACGAAATGAGCAATCTATGTTAAGAACCTTTAGTTCATCATTCCTGTAAAGTTTGGTTGAATTTGCTTCAGCAGTTTCAGAGGGGAAGAAGAAAATGTGATTTTTCCCATAGGGTCCAATGTTAAACCTAAGTTCCGCGCTGGTGGCCATGTTTTTTATCGGATCGGTATGAAATGAGCAGTCTTTGTATAGGACCTTCCATACATCATTCCTGTAAAGTTTGGCTGAATTTGCTTTAGTGGTTTCAGAGGAGAAGATGAAAATGTGAATTTCCCATGGGGCCAATGTTAAACTATGTTCCATGCTGGCGGCCATGTTTTTCATCAGATCAGAACGAAATGAGCAATCTTTGTTAAGGACCTTAGGTACATAATTCCTGTAAAGTTTGGTTGCATTTGCTTCAGTGGTTTCAGAGGAGAAGAAGAAAATGTGAATTTTCCCATAGGGTCCAATGTTTAATCTAAGTTCCGCGCTGGTGGCCATGTTTTTTATCGGATCGGAACGAAATGAGCAATCTTTGTAAAGGACCTTCCATACATCATTCCTGTAAAGTTTGGTTGAATTTGCTTCAGTGGTTTCAGAGGAGTTGATGAATATGTGAAAAGTTAACAGACAGACAGACGACGGACGCCAAGTGATGGCAATAGCTCACACTGACCCTTTGGGTCAGGTTAGCTAAAAAGGGGGGGCTTGAGAAACAAAAAATTTATTTTGAATGGCCTTATCTTGAATATTCAGAATATATGTACCAATAGGGGTATATAGTCATAAAAAAATGTTTTCAATAAACAGAAAATAAAAAGATAAAGCTGATTTTTAGAGATGTATTTACCTTTGGAATTGCATATCCTCTTAATGCATTCACATAAAATATTGATGAGTAAAAGTATAATTTACATGCATTAATTTCATTCAGCAACACATATATATTAAAACAATTGTCAAATAAGACTTGGAACACAATTAAAATTCTACAGTATGTAAAGTTGTCATCACTGCAATATTTATAAATATAAGTTTGAAAGTCTTCCCTTATAAATATAAAATGATAATTGGAAATATTTGCATTAAAGCATGCCATTAAAGGCTTTGACTTTTATTTTTCTGTTGACACATGACTTTCTGGTATTCTATGTATTATGATGATGAGACCTTCAGGCCATATAACAATTAGAGCTGTGGCCAAATGGCAGTCAGTTATACCCCCGCTAAACGAACCCTGAATCAATATCACAAGCGTAAATTTAAGTGTGTGTGGACACAGTACAAAAATGGACATAATACAAGTATGGACACAATGATATACCTCCCCCTTTTTTCCCAAGGTTCGTCACCTCCTTTTTGAAATTATCTCTCGTTCAAAGTTTCCAACAGCAACCATATTACTTCATGCACATCTTCAGATGGTGTACTACAATTATGTAAAATTTCTTCAAAATCCAAGCAGCTATTCAAGAGAATATGTGCTGACAAGGTACATGGATAGATAGTCGGAAGGATGGACAGGGTGATTTGTATATACCCTCCAAACTTTGTTTGCGGGGGTATAATTAGTAGAGCTTAATTACCCATAATCTTGGTGCCATTCCTGACGTCCTCCAACCATTGGATCTTTCATCATGACCTTTGAACTGTAATGGTATACTTCTCCTCCAAGTAGCTGAAAAAGTAAAATGATAAGTAACTGAATATTTTGTTATATTCTAATTGAATAAAAAGTTTGTGACAGAAATTGCATAGTATATGCCGTGAAATTTAAAATAGTGACATAAAGCTGATTACTTGGGTTATTGTATTTCAAAATAGTATACTGTTCCCCAACTAATTTTCGTGAGCAATTAAATTTCATGATATAAGCGAACATGCAAATATCCTGAAAGTAAATTGTCAGGAATAACTTTAATCCTTTTACAAATGAATCAGCTAAAACAGTAATGTTGTGAAAACTAGGCGACACAAAGTTAAGCATGAGGGCCAAAACCAAAATAAAGTATTTGCCTAAAACAGTTGGTTTACAGTATACTGTAAGCGTAGAAATTTTTGCAGTGTACTAATTTTTGGCTATTTTCAAAGTTAGCAAAAGACCGCATATATTTCAGAAATGATCAGAAGATACTTAAATTTTCACACATGTTCCTAACAACTGTGAAAATTGATAGCAGCCAATACGTCCCAGTTCAAGAAATGGCGAAAATTATTATGTTTACAGTATTTGAATATCAGAATTGTACTTATATTTCAAAATTTCTAAGCATCAATTAATCAATTTTATCAATGTTCACAAAGTTAGTGCTTTATTTAGAGGTTAATACCACTATTGCTTATCCATAAAATGGAAGTAAAAATTCATAAATTATTTCATCAATATTCAAATAAACGCTGTATATCCATCTCTTTTTAACTGTAAAACCCTTATGAAAACCTGATAAGTTCTAAAGTGTTTTTTTAAGGGGGTAGACCTGGGGTAGGAGGAGATAACTCTGTTTTTCACTTTTTTATTACTTACACAAACAAATAGAATCATTACAATAGGTATTATCAAAATTTTAAGATTGTAAAAAAAATTTCCACTCAGCAAATAAATATTAATTTTATCATGAAAACAAATACCTAACATCCAATTATTTAAAATGAATGCATTTTACTTGACATTTTTGCAATGCTGTCCAAAGACAATAACAATTTGTAAAAGTCGGATTTCTTCCAAGGGAGGTAATTTATAGCACAGATTCAGCAATTTTATTGATTTTTACCCACTTTATTCTAAATTAAGAAAAATTGGGACGGTAGAATTTTCTAAAATTTTAATATTTCTTACATGTACTAGTTTTCTTTCTATTCTCAGTTTTTGGTGAAAATTAAACGACAGAATTCCTTACAAGAAGTGTTTAACAGTGATCAAAGCAGAGTAAAAATTTCAGCCTATATCATTCAGAACACCCATGTATTTCAGTTCAAACTAGTTAAATTTACCATCATTATTCATGCTTACTTTCACACATGTCTAAAATACAGAATTTTGCATTTGAAATAATTTTAAATCAAATAACAATTTAATTAGAGCCAATTTTATACACCACAATCAAGTCCTGAACGGACCAAATAATATAAGGAAACAGGGTATCTTTGATGACCACTAGACATAAAACGGGACGGTAAAAATTGTTGAAAATTGCTGAAAGTCGACATGAACATGTGTAGTTTTAATACAGAAAATATTAAGAAAATTAAACGAGTGGAAAATTTTAGGTTTCCCCAGGTCTACCCCCTTAAAACCTGTTTCACCTGAAATGCTTGAGGAAAATTGATTATTTAACTCACTTTTCATACAAAGCTAAAGAACAAATTTTTTACTTAAATATGACAAATGTTGGAAATATCTGGAAACCAATATTGTGTCAGCAGAGTTGTGGTTGTTTGAGTGTACAGTGCTTCCTTGTTCTGATGCCCCTCTTAAATGATGGTCCCTCACTTATCACCACTCATTTAAAGGTCCATTTATCAGAAAATCAATACTTTTCATAAAATAAAATTCCCTCAGTATAACACAGCCCTCACTTAAAACCCAAAAATCTGCCTGGTCCAAAAGGTAGCAATATAATGAAGTTATACTGTACTGTACTGTACTGTAGGGATTTTATGACTTATCATCCTTCCCCATGGTTATATCAGCCTGCAGAGTACTTCCACAAAACCCATATCTGACTAACCTGGATATATATCAGAAGTTGACCTGGATATATAAAGCAATTAACTTTTTTCAAGTTTTCACATGGAATCAAACAGAAAATAAAAAAAAAACATCTATTACATTCCCTCTTTCCAACTCAAAACGGAGTCATAATTACACAAACAGATGGATTAGACATTAGAAAAACTACAGAAACTGGGTCAGTGATATATCGTGCATAAAAGCTCCAAGAAACAAGAGAATAGCTGCAACATTCAAAATGGACATTATTGCTAATTGTTTGGTCAAAATATTTATCTAGTTATAAAACTTTCTTTGGTAAAAGGATTAAAAACATCAAAACACGTCTTAACAGACTGAAAATTCCTGATAAGGCGAGAATCACATACATGTACAATTTTGGGTGCAAAATTGGGAGAATTTGAAAGTTAAATTAAATAATTGCAAATCTATAATACAGGATGATATTGTTAAGGTTTATTCACGTTTCTCCAACTTTTTATTAATTAGGTAATTAATTTGTTGGAGAAAGGTGAATGTTTGACAAGGTTGATTGCTCAAATTTACCTGAGATTGGACTTACAGTAACACCCGCATAACTTGAATGTAGAATAAGAGTTGGTTTTTTTGGTAATAAATTGTTTGATTATTTTTCGTTAGTTTTTTTTTTTTGTATAGTTTTCATGGACACTTTTGACTAATTCCAGTTTCTGTTTATTTCTATATTATGTGTTTCATGGATATTGTTCTACATTTTTGTATCCTTTTCTTTTCTTTTGTTTGCTTGTTTTTTTTTTGTATATTTTTGCAAATATTTCTATATTTTTTTCATTTTGTAAGACAGGGTAAATGAAAAAAAGAAATAAAGATATTAATCATAATTTAATATGAAAAGCATAAAATTTGTAGCACATTTAATAATAAAT
>MJUU01038921.1:10073-21299 GCA_002080025.1 Modiolus philippinarum | reverse complement strand
ACTGGTGACGACCTGTCAGACTTACTAGAAATGTATAGGAATCAAAAGAATAGAACCAGAAATATACGTCAGTGCCTACGGCAGTGTTACGTATAACCCGTGTCATGCAAGCAACGTAAAAAATGTGAGTGAATTAAGAATCTAGCCCGTTTTACCCGTCTCAACTGTAGTGAATAACGAACTTACATGTTTGCTTATTTTCGTTAGTCCCGTAGATAGTAGTTAACTATGGGGAAAGCCGTAGGTTTACAAAAACGTTTTTTTGAAAACCTACGGCTTTTTGCCATAGTTAACTACTTTTGATGTATATTTATCATTTTATATATTTTAGAATTTTCTCTGAAACACTTCATAATTTAAACCAGACAGGCGGTAGCTATGAGTTTTAAAGTGAACAGATTTTAAGAAAAGGAAGATATTTTTTGTCATTTCAAATTGATGTTTTAACCAGAAAAAAAAACACTGTCCAACTATCTATTTTACACCATATTCATATGGAATATAGGACATTTTGTTTTTGATACAGACTTTATCACGGCCAGTACCAAGGAGCCCGCAAGGGCGAGCTTGTTGCGTTACGCCGTGATAAAGTCCGTATCCAAAAAAAAAATCTTTTCTCAGTAATTCACAAATTTATAAATAGCCTTCTTAAATAAATTGAATTAAACTGAAATTTCTATAAGCAAACTCAATCTATTCGTTGTTTATTGCAATAATTTAAATGCATTCTTCATTCAACGTCTTATGCGTATGAACACGACAAATAGTACAAAACATGACGTCAGCTTAGGAACCTTCACAGTGACCTAATAATTTCATGATAATGTCCAGTTCGGTAATACTGGAATTATCAGTCTCTGTAGATCAAAGGAAATACTTACAAATTACTGATAAAAATAAATATACATTTAAAGTGGGGTTTTATCAATCATTCTAGTATGACGTCCCTCCAGTTCTCGGTACAACCAACATATTCTCAAGGTAGTTTTATAAATTCCTTCCAATTCTTGGTAAACCAGCATAATACTCAAGGTAACGTCATAGACAAACCACAGCACTTTGAATAATGTCATGGACAGTATCAAGCCGGTGTTTTACCTTGCCATAAACCAAAAACTCCATATTTTACGGGGTTTGATGGGGTTTTCATACTCCAAAGCTAAAACAATTTCATCTTCCTAGAGCCATTTAAGTGTCAACAAAATAATTTATGGGAGCCTGAATATAAACTGATTTAACAATGGGTTTGCCCTTTATGCCTATATTTTGGCCCCAATTACACTCGGTGTGAAAACCCGTGGTAAATTCAGTATATATACAAGATGCCGATATTTTTTCTTAAATCAAGTAATTAATATTCAACTTTTAATACTCAGAAAGATTGTTTTTACTCAAAACAAGTATCATTTAGTAAAACATTGGACAAAATAAGTAATTCAGAGTGATAATGGCATTGATAAGTTTCTTCAGTTTTAGACATTATTGTTGTATGATGTTTCTCACGACCTTGTGCACACGACTCACGAATTGTATATGGGTATGCTCAAATAACTCATGAGTTGCTCGAGAGTAACTCGACTGTGCTTGCATGCTTATTTCACTATGCGGTGGTAGCGGCGGTGGAAGACTGTTGAGACGGAAATATTTAGAATATAGCTGTTTAAGTCGTGTTATAATGTTAATTTTGTACATCATTGTGTACTTATGATTAATTGGATGCTACTGTTTATTGACCTTTATTTTCATATGTACGTATGATATACGTATTTATGCACACGACTCTATTATTGCACACGGCCCTTTGAAATTGCACCCGACTACCTAGTTTTGCGCACGACACCTAGAAGATTAGACCGTATATAAGGGATGGAAAACTGTCAGCTCTCTCTGATTTCCATAGAGCATAGAGCTAATGGTTGGCTCAAGAGGTCAATAAGTAGGACAGGAGTCTCACATTGTGATTGACATTGTCCTAATTACGATATTAAGTTATACTGTGGTTAGAAATTGAGTATCAAGTTTATTGAGAACCTCAGTTGGCAGCCGGTCAACTGAGCATAAGTATAAAGTCAAGTTCTCTCATTGAGAGAATTGACAGTTTACAACCATTTGGCTTCCTTTGAATTACGTTGAAGTTTATCTTAAAATTTGGTTTTATTGTGCAAACTCCGTCCATTTTGTATCAGTTTTTCTGCACTGACATCGAGGTGTAGGTCAACTGAGATTTGGTGCGAATCCCTAGAAAACTAGGTAACGAACTAATTTTTAGAAAACATTGAAATTAAGTATTTTGGCTCGGTACACGTGACACTATGGCTGGGTGATGGTAATGGAATTGCCGCTGGTGGTCTTCGTGGAATTGCTTTAGTAGTGATGATGGTGAAAGTGATGATGGGTTTTAAGGGGCATAATGATTGTTAATAATTAGATATATTTGCATTTCCTATTTCATCTAAACAAAATCACAATAATGTCAATTTCAGTTTTCTGTTTTCACAAAAATGTCCGGTTTACTTTTTGTCTTCAGTCCTGGATCTTCGGTCACAAGTATGTCCATTATTTCCACATCTGGTTGTGCATGCACTTTCATTTCCACCCTTTTCAATTCATGTTCTGTGTTTTTAAACACTGATATTATTTTCTTCGGTTTTGTCTATTAATATTTTATAAAGGTTACACTTTACTTTTTAGAAACAATGCTTATTCTCCAAAGTAGGAAGTTGCTCACAAAAATTGTAAGCATATGTAACATATGTAACATTACATACGATTTTCTGTTCTGGTCAAGATATACTATCTCCTGCTATGATAGAAATGTTGTCGTTTTCCCAAAACTGTTTTTGTCCAGTTCTATTCTGTCAGCCCTGCATATCATCTGCCTCCTTAAAACATCTTCAATGGTTTGAGAACCGTCATGGTTCTCAACTTGGTTGTGTGTTTTACCCGAGATAATGTGTGCATTTTAATTGATTTTTCTTCATGGCTTTCTGTACGATATCTTCCATTGCTTGCAAGGCCTTCTCTGTCCCGTTTGTTATAGTGAACTTGTGTCGATAGTTCTGATTACTTGTTTATTTTTGAAAGACGGAATTTGATTGGCCAAATTTCCTGCATTCTGTTAAAGGGGAGTTCGATTGGCATCATTTCCTACATACTGATTGGTCAGAATTATGTACACCTTAAATTCATTTTGTCTCCCAAAAACATGCAATAATTGTACCTAGAAGATATTCCTTTATTGAACTTTAACCCTGACGTTATATAGACGAACAAATACTAACCCCGCCATCGCTGACCACCATAATATATCCTGGCGTCAGTTGAATGTGATAACATGTGAATCTGATATTACTGAGGTCTTTCTTGACACACAAGATCCAATCATTAGACAGAACCAACCCCTTGTCTACTAAGCTCCTCAAATTGGGCATGATAAAGACGTGAAAGAGGCAAAACCTTATTATATATGTGGAATCATCTTGGCGCATTTAGGGGCCATGCTAATTGATGGTTACTTGTAAACAGAACACTTGAATGCTTTTCACCAATCTTTAGTGCCGTATTAAGTTATTTGGTTATTTTTGTGTTGACCAGAAAATCCATTTTATTTAGAAACTTGCAATATCTAAATTTACGAAAAAATTTGTTTAAAACTAACAGCATCCCCTCCTTGTAAAGCTTTGCCCTTAGGTGATTTTAGCTTTTCTGTTAAGATCATTTTGGTTTTTGTTCTCTATCAGCTTTCACATCTATTTCGGTTTATGAATTATCAAATATTAGATTTGATATGCAATGAAGAATCACAAGTTGTCCAAATTTGCCATATGCAGAAACTAAATTCACGGTACCTTCGGTATTTTGTTATTTGGTAAAAGACAAGAGATAGACCTCTTATCATTACATCCGCATGTTTAGTAACCTCCTCTTGAATCCTCTTTATAACCAGATACTTTTTCAACGACAAAGAAAGAACAAAATGGATCTTGAAGACAATTTCAAAGAACTTTCCCATTTCCTGCTGTTTTTGAATAGATGAAACTGACAATAAAACCCATTTCAAACTGACTTGCTTGATACTGGCCTTATTTTAAATTCGTATCAAAAACAAAACGTCTTATATTCCAAATATCAATGCACGCGACCACGTCTTCCGTGGGTAAATGACCAACCATACGCGTTCATTTCTGTGAAACAACAATCGTAACCATGACTTCACGCCATAAAACACCTGACGTCACAATGTAAGGTACACTCATATGTCGACGACGTTTCTCGCAGAGTTAAAATTTACAGATGTTTCTTGTCGTATTTTACGGATGAAATAGAAACTCGCATTCTATCAAAATGAAAAGTTCGGGATATCTCATACCTTTATGGATTTCCAAATATTTTGATTTAAAAAACACTGAAGAGACATAATTTGTCGACATACGCATATACAGAAATTAAATTCATAGTAACTTCGGTATTTTGTTATTTATTACCACTGGGCCGATGCATTTGCTGGTGAACTGTAAGTCCCCGAGAGTATTCACCAACCTAGTAGCCAGTACTTCGGTGCTGGCCCGAAAACCGATTTTATTTGAAACTTGTAATATCTAAATTTAAGAATGTTTTGTTAAAATCTAAAGAGTATCTATCTCTTGCATAGCTGTATCCTTAGCTGATTTCGGTTTTTCTTTTAGATCATATTGGTAATTTGTTCTCTATCAGTCTTTACATATATTTCGGTTTATGTATGGATTTCCAAATATTTTGATTTAATCTGCACTGAAAAGACATAAGTTGTCGAAATGCACATACACAGAAACTCTATTCACAGTAACTCCGTTATTTTGTTATTTACACTTAGGAAAGATAACCCGATTTTTAATCTGATCTAATGGGTATCACTGGGGTAAGAAAGGGGGAATGAAATGGATTTTTTCAGTAAACGCGAAAAGAGGATAGCCACAAAAGGTGCACGACAAATTGGGTAGGAGATTCACGCTGGAAATAACTTTTCGCTAGTGAAAGAGGAAAATTGAAAAGCTTGGAGGGATTTCTGGAAAGGGAGCCCAACCCCTATTGCGACCCTGATACAAATTACAGCTAGCTTTTACTGTATTTGTACAGAATTATATATGTAAATAAGTTTAAACACGACACTCTGGTATTAAATACTCACTTGAACAATATAACATGTCTGTACCCTTGCAAATATTGACATTAGTTCGGTGGTTCACAATAATTATGCACAATTGCAGCAAAGACTGGCACAATAAGGCGAAAATTGAAATGAAAAAATCGGGGATTAAAAAAATGGATGTACCTTGATGAATTAATTTTAAAACTTCTATATAGCTATCTATATTAATATCGAGATGCTGACCTCCTTGAAATAGATTTTCAGTGATATTTGCACATATCATTAATTTTTTTTTCAGAATCTTAAAGGTGAAGTTGTAAGACTTGCTCAGTTCTTGGAAGTGCCATGTAAAGATAAGTTTGCTTCCGAAATTTCTCTAAAATGTAAATTTGAAAATTTAAAGGAACATAAGATTGATGTAGCCAAGATGAATACACCAGATGGAAAAACTTCAACAATATTTCGAAAGGATGGGTAAATCCGAACCAAAGTTATCATCGACTGAAAACGTAAGAGTCTGTGTTAAAAACAAAACATTTTCCATTAAAAGTGAAGAATACATCGGCAAACGAATACCGAAGCAAGAACGAGGAAGGGGGAATTCTAAAATCCAAAATCACGGCAATTCAAATCAAACATGAATGGAGACAGTATGACAAAGACAAGACAAACAAACAAAAATGAACAAGAACGCCACACAACTAAAGCACTAGCAGTGTGAACTCCTATAAAAACTGAGGTATCATCAGGTGCTCCGGAAGGGTAAGCATGATCTGCTCCACGCGTGGCACCAGTCACACTGCCAGTGAAAAGTCTGGTTTTGTCACAGTCGATGTTAGTCAGTCCGGTAACAAACTCCGGATCTACCCAAAGATATCTGTTCTCATTTGTGAAATAGAAACATCGTAACGGTCTGTCAAATCGTAGTGACGACAGTAAAACTTCTGTAGTGACAATTGCAACAGTGACTGAACATACCCTTGATGTATAAGTTTTTAAGACAGTAATTTCGCTCTGTTGACAAAATCGCTGTACAAACTACAGGCATGGCAATAGCGAATGAGTTGTGAAATGTACTCGCCATATGCCGGAGATGTGGGAATATTACTGCTCAAAGACGGGAAGTTCACTATTGGAAAGTCGAAATCATCACGCTTGTCGTAAAGCTTTGTTTTCAGACGTCCAGAATTGTCAATGTAGAGGTAAAGGTGCAGGTATCAGTGGTATAAGTGGCCTCTTTGATTTCGAGTTCATTTGGGTATATAAGATGAAGGTTATCCTTAATTTGAGAATTGTTCAATGAAACATCATCTATATAAAGGAAACTCAAATTAAAGGATTTGGCTAGCTTATAGTCTTTTTTCTGAACTAACCCTTGTATGAACCTGGCTTCATACAAATAAAGAAACAAATCTACTAAAAGAGGCGCACAATTAGTACCCGCAGGTATCCCTATAGTCTGCTGGAAAACTTGTCCTCCAAATTCTACAAATATGTTATTAATCAAGAATTCCAGAATTCTTCTGTATACTTTTTGTGTGAATCAGTGTGATGTTTAACAAAATATGCCCATCTTTACCTATCACTAAATATGAATATCTTCTTTCACCCTTTTTGGTACAGAAAGACTGATGTATTAAATCCCGGAGTACTGACTTCAGTTTATCGTGTAGAAGAGTAGTATAGAGAGTAGAAAAGTCAAATGTTTTGACATTGTTGCAGTGGTTGAGTTCAGTTGAAGATATTCTAATAAGTCTTTTGAGTTTTTGAGACTCCACTTCTGATTAACTCCACTTGTTGAGTATACTTTATCACTTTATATCTTGAGACCATCTTTAACTGCAGTAAGTAATGAAGTGAGGAGCTTAGAAAGGGGTTTTGTTGTGCATTTGGCAGACCCAGCAATGTATCTCTGTTTGTAAGGGCATTTATGTAATTTAGGTACCCGGTAGAAACAAGGCAGATTGTTGTTCTCTCCACTCAAACTGATACCAAAGGAAGACAATAATGATTTGTAATTGCTTACTATGTCCTCCCTTGGTATGGTGGAGAGTTTGCATGTGGGGTTGCCAAATGAATTGTCAATGCCCATCTCCTTTATTAAGCAGTGAAGAAATGTTTCGTTCGCACCACTCTTACTCAACCAATTGGGGAACAGGCTCCCTTTTTGACCAACCTAACGGTTTGGGAAAGTTTTGTTTTTTTTTTTGCAAATGTTGTTCTTTCCTTTGCTTCAACTGTTGACTTATACACGAAAGTAATAAAAAAAGAGGCACCAAGTGACAGCCTACGATACTACTTAAAAAAATTATACCATGCTATCCACTAAATTTTGCTACACCACAAATCTCACTGATATCAACATCTAGACACAATCTGCATTCAAAAAGGCGGTTTGTGGAGTGTGTCATCTGATATGCACACAAATATTCCTTGGAATGAAACTTGTCCTTCAAAACTTATTAATCCGTTGAACAAAGTTATTCATAAAAGATATAAATACAGCATAGTTGTTAAATCGTTACTTCTGGTTTTTGTTGGCAAAAATATTGATCATCTCCTAAATGCTTTACACCATAACTAAATTTAAACAATTTTCATATTGGCATTATTTGGCATTGCACAATATCATGTTCTTCTTTCATAATTGATGACGTTGTTATACCAAATCTATTTAGAAGTACAATGTATTTCAATTGAAGTTTCATATGGAAGAAGGCTTGATATCATAGTCAACGGAAATTATGTCCTTAGCTAGCTGTCAGTAACTGCGAGCATTTGTCCGGACAGTACCAGTGTGTATTGTTTTCACGTTTTATGTACATGTACTTCATTGTGAGGGTACTCGTCTTGATAAGTTTGGCTTTTTTCTAGTTTGATTTTTACTGTGAGTCTTTTTGTGTATTTATTTTTTAGCCATTCACCACACATAGGGGGAGGGTTTGGATCCAAGAAATCGAGTTTTTTTTGCGCCTGTCCCAAGTCAGGAATATGTTGGTGATTGGCTTGTCCGTGACTTCTTATAAAATTTTAGTTTCTTGATATTTGGGTTATTGGATGTGGTTTGTTTCCATTGATTTATCCACTTTTTACCCTTTTGGGGCCATTTAGGGCTTGCTATATGGTGTGAGGTTCCTCACTGTGGTGAAGACCGTACGGTGACCCCTAGATGCTTTGTTTTGGATCGTTTTAACCTGGATATGGGATGTTGTCTCCTTGACATTTACCCCAATTCCTTTCCTTTTCATATTAATGGAGGTTTGAACAATATGGCGTCTTCTTTTCACGTCAAGAGTCCTTGGTATGGAACAAAATAGAGGTTTGAAAAATATGGCATCTTCTTTGCACGCTAAAATTCTTGTAATGAAGCGTGATGAAGGTTTGAAGAGTATGACATTTTCTTTGCGCACTAAGAGCCCTTGGAATCAAATGTAACAGAAATTTGAAGAGTGTGGCATCTTCTTTGTCGGGTAAGAGTCCTTTGAAAGAAGCGTTATAGAAGAGTATAGCACCTTTGCACATTAAAGGCCTTGGAATAGAAGGTGACGGAGGTTGAAGAGTATGACATCTTCTCTGCACGCTAAACGTCATAGGAATGGAATATGACAAAGATTTATTATAGTATGGTATTCTAATTGCACGTTAAGATTCCTTTGAATGGAACATGATGAAGGTTTGAAGAGTATGGCATTCCCTTCGCCGGCTAAGAGTCCTTTGAATTGAATGTGATGGGGGGGGGGGGGGGGGGTTGAAGAATATGACATTTTTTGAACCCTAAGAGTCCTTGGAATGGAACATGTCTGGGGATGAAGAGTATGGCATCATCTTTGCACACCAAGAGTCCATGGAATGGAATATGACAGATATTTGAAGAGTATGACATACTGTTTGAACAGTAAGAGTCCTTGGAATCGAACGTGATAGAGATTTGAAGAGTATGGCATCTTTTTGCACACTGTTCATCATGTGGACAGAATATGGCATCTTCTTTGCACGCTAAGAGTCCTTGAAATGGAACGTGCTGTAGGTTTGGAGAGTATGGCATCATTTTGCATGCTGAGAGTCCTTGGAATACGACATTACGGAGGTTTGAACAATATGGCATCTGCTTTGCACGCTAAGATTCGTAAGAATGGATTATGTTACAAGGATAAGATTTTCTTGCCTGCCATTTTCTTGCGACCATCACAATATTCTGCCCCATCCCATCGCTATTCCGTTTCTCTGCTTTACTAGTTCAGTTCAAAGTTTTCCGTCTAATATAGCTGAAATTCTGCTCATTTTACCGAGAACATAAGCCAATTAATCAAACGACGCGCAGACCTTAGGAATTTAGTGAGAATACAAGATAGACATATCTGTTGATCTAATGGTGTAATCCATATTCCTGAATGGGCTGATCTTGCAAGCAAGCCTTGAGTATTTCGGTGAGATTAGAGGGTAGAATTAGATTTGAGGTTGCTTTGTAAGAACATACCAGGTATAGTTCTTTATGGTTATCAGTAAATGCTATTTTTTAGTTGCTACAGGACACTACAGCAAAGGAAAGTTGGGTATGGCGCACCATAAAACCGGTTCAACCCATCATTTCTTTTGTAATTCCTGTACCAAGTCAGCACCACTGCGGCCGACAATTTTCCGGTGGTTTCCCACCTGCTTTGTCTTTTTACCTCTTGGACTTTACCTCTTGTCAATAGGGTCTGTAAGTCTCGTTCAATTTTGATACTTCCGGGAAAAATTTTTGTACTCGGAAGTTGCATTTTTCACGACAATATATGACGTACCAAGCAAAAAAGTGAACGTCACAATCCAAAAACGTCATGGTTTGGCGGGAAACGTTTTCGAATTTCAATTTTATCGTGAAATCTCGGTGTCACATGACGAGACTTACAGACCCTATTTTGTTCGGTAGTTTTGTTATTATCCTTATTAGTAAAGTTTGAAATTAATAATCAAAACAAACCATAACATTGATTATATTTGATAATATTTTTGTCTTACAGGAATAATCAGTCATTCTCAAAATTGTGTCCCACTTCCACAGCAGAAATGTGAAAAAATATAATTTCAAAGAAACATAAAATAATGATTTTTTCGGGAAGTATTGGCATTATGGAGTCTATCTATAAAATTTCCTCCACATATCTCTTTGAATTATTTTTATACAGCAATTTTAGAAGAACCCCTAAAATGCATGGTAACGGATGTTAAACAGACTACCAGTAATACAATTACGTGATTTTGAACATCAATACCCTGAAATATCATAAGAAAATGTTATGATATTTTTGAATACAAGCATATATAGCAAACAAAAAATTTGTTTATATTGTCTAACAATCTTTTCTGTGCAAATTCGCTATGCAAAATCATAATAAAAAATGTTCAAAAATGCATCAATATTTTATGATTTTTAATTTATTTATTTTTACAATAAATCGACGCTGTCGCTCTGTTTCTTGGCTATTTTAAACTTTAAATGACTTTAGTTCTCGAAAATCTTGTAAACTTTAAACCTCAGCATGTTTGTATTATAATGGCAATTTGAAATAGACCGAAATCTCATTGTAACGGATGTTAATCATTGCAATTGGAAAAGCTTCTTAAATGAATCAAATCTCCTTAAGTGACCATATCTCAATGGAAGATTGTCTCTCGGATTACGATCACATGGTTTGGGGAAAAGTTTCATCATTTACTGTTTGGCATCCTGCTTCTGTGAACGTTTCCCTTTCACTAGAGATATTGCTACATGATCAAATTCATCATATACATTTTGTGTGAACATGTGTCTCTGGCTAAATCGAGCACTTAAGATAAAGGAGACCAAACATGAATTTCAATTCAATGATTGTTTTTTTCTGTTTTACGGCGGAACGTAAAAACATGAATTATTCAAAGTCACCAGTGCTCCTGAAATGTTGGTAACGGATGTTAATTTCTACAAACGTCGATCATCTTCTGCAATCGAGTTTCAATTCTATCACAGTAGGCCTCTGCCATTTTAGATATTCTTTTAATTATTCCTTTATATTTTTGCAATTGTTCATGTATATTGTTCACCGTGCCTAACTGTTAAATAGAAAATACTTTAACTT
>MJUU01038920.1:64679-75081 GCA_002080025.1 Modiolus philippinarum | reverse complement strand
AGGTAAACTGCAACCTATCAACGACGTGGATTTGAGACTACAGAAATCCAGCCCAGTAGTCAGTACTTCGGTGCTGACCCGAAAGCCGATTGTATTTGGAACCTTGCAATATATAATCTTTTGTAAATTTAGTAAAAACTAAGGAGAATCTCCCTCTCGCAAAGCTCTGTCCTTAGCTAATTTTGGCTTTATATTTAGATGATTTTGGTTATTTGTTCTCTATCAGTTCTTTAACTCTTTGAGTTAATGGTCTTCCAAACGTTTAGATTTTATGTGCACTGATGAGACATAAGTTGTCGAAATGCGCATATGCAGAAATTAAATTCACAGTAACTTCGGTATTTAGTTACTTGATCTGCCATTTGGGTAAAGATGAGAGGAGTGGATCGTGACCCTTTGCTAACGAAGATGGTAACAGGGTTGAACTTAATATAATCTCAATTATAACTTGCATTTGAAGAATTTTTGGTAATAAGGTAAATGAATACTTGTTTGAATTGGTAAACCTATACATGATATTCTGTTAGATTGGGGAAAAAAAAACACTTTCTAAGTTGAACATGAGTGACGGTGACGCAGGTCCAGACATGTAATTGGTCTTGTTAAACTAGTATTACGTACTATAGAAGTAGATATGATACAACATTTACTATCCTTTATTTAGTGCAAAACACAATTCTAATAAGAGGACAGTTATGTAAGTTCAGTATTTCCTATCATGGGCAATGCAATAGCCTGGTAGCAAAATGTATTTATGATAATCAATACATTTAATACATAAAAAAAATTAATATTTCCATGTAAATTCTAATAATAGAAATCTAAATTAACAAAATTCATAATTTAAAGATCATCATATCTATATATTATTCTATAAATAAATATGATGTTATCATAAATATGATAATTATTGGTCGATTTTTAAAACACAGAATTTAAAAGAAAGATAACTCTACTACATAAGGATCAATAGACAATCAATAATATGTCTGCCTGATACTGAGGAAACGGTGGTGTATGAATATTTGTAGTATTCACTATCAAAACATGAACAAATCGCTTCAAACCATTAATAAAAATACACCTCTTAAATTATGTGTATTCAGATATTTGATCTAGGTTGAGTTAAACTGATAAAAAGTCGCCAAATACCGAACTATTTCCTACGCCATGACATTGTGATCTGTACCCAAAAACAATTATATACTCTTGAATAGATAGTACGCACTGATCGAGTATATGAAAATGTTTGAGCATTTCTGGAGTCATTTTAGATTCTGACTATTTTTTATTTAGGCCAGTATTTAGGTCCAAAAATATATGTAAATTAGTATACAAAAATAAAAGACTGAGTTATACTGCTGCTAGACATAGTATTATTTCTAGATTGAAACTAGTTGCACCTGATTTGGATTTAGGGTTGCACTCCATGCGTTCCGGTGGTGCTACGGCAGTTGCCATCTCGGAAGTAAACGAGAGATGTTGGAAGAGACATGGACGATGGAGTAGCGATAGTAGTAAAGATCTTTATGTAGTTGACTCTGTTGACAAGAGGTTGGAAGTTTCCAAAAATCTTGGGTTGTAATGGTTGTTCTTGTTTCAGACAATTTGCATATATTTTCACAACCGTATTTTATTTTTCTTCTTTTTACCCCGGTCCCCCTATATTTGTAAGTCTATCTGTAAGTTGGGCTAGTCGGCAAAATTAAGTTAGACTTAATTTTGTATTATTTAAGTACACTGCATTGAACGATACATCGTTCATTATGGTGTGGGTCTGTTAGTCGTCAATGTAAATGGTTACATGTACATGGCACTGATACACAAGGTGTTTGTTTCATTTCGTGAATATTTTCACGAAGGGTGTTCTTTTTGAGGTGTTGATAAGGTAGTTTAGATAATACTCGTATTTTCCCGCGTTTCGATTAGTATGCGGGAAAATATTGTATTGTTGTTTCGAATTCGAATCATGTGATGGTTATTAACCAATGATATTTGGTTCTCAGATCCGGGGATTTAATACCTAAATGGTAGTGAAATCATTCTCTAGCCAACCGGTCAAGTATCAAGTCAAAGTTTTTGCATTTTTATTTATTTTATTGGTGAAATTGTATACATATATATATAGTGTATATTTGTATACAAAATATATATATATTGTTATGTGGCAGAAACGACCAATGAATTATTGTAAATTGTAAAATCAGCAGAGATAAAACAAAATTGGCTCAAAATTAACTTTTAATTAAATGAAAAATAATAATTTTACAAATTAATACAATATATGACTTATCTGACAATAATGAAGTCCAAGTAAATATCCAAATGAATGGTTCACTTAATTCCACCAATAAATGTCCAATAGAATAATCCTTATAATCCTCACTAAATAGTTGATAATAGATTCACAATAATTGATGTCGATTTCCAATACAAAAGATGTGCTTGATAATCCTGTATAAACTAATTAATTCTGTATAAACTTAATAAACTGACTGACTTAACCCTTTTCAGCTACCTCATATAAATACATTTATTCTTTCCACAAGATATAACTAGAACATTCTAATCAACTAATTATCACATGACTAAAATGATTATGTAAGGAAAACCTCTAGAAAATTCTATGTGTTAAATATTAAATTTAAATTCTAGAAATTTCTATATGTTCTAAGGTGAAATAACCTTGACCCTTGTTTATTGTAAACAAGTTACATAACTAGGCCAAACAAATTACATAATATTAAGGCCATACAAAATAAAAACAATGAATAAAATGTAATTTTAGAATATTTACAACATTTAATTACCTATAACAATATATATAGACAAGACCACATTCGAAGTCAGTGGTGGTTCTCACACTGTACCCCAGACACGGTTTTTGGAAAGGTATTTTTGCCACGAGAACACAAATTTCCAGAGTCTTTTCGACCAATTTGTTTTTTTTATCTCTGGTTTTTCCTGGGCGTGCCTTGGCCGTTGGAACGGGGTTTAGATCTTGCTGGTGTAAATGTTTTATTGTATTTTGATATACATATAAATATATATTTATTTATATTCATACACATATGTAGATTGTCATCATCTTTATGCTTATTGATAATAAATCCGCCGTCTCATCTGCACGTTGGGCTAGTCGGCAAAATTAAGTTAGACTTAATTCTGTATTATTTAAGTACACTGGATTGAACGATACATCGTTCATTATGGTATGGATCTGTTATTTGTCAATGTAAATGGTTACATGTACAAAAATGTACATGGCACTGATACACAAGGTATTTGTTTCATTTCGTGAATATTTTCACGAAGGGTGTTCTTTTTCAGGTGTTGATAAGGTAGTTTAGATAATACCTATATTTTTGGAAACAAACTTTTGATTGTCGTTTTTTTTTACTAACTGAATTCAAGGATATATGGTTGTAAGGCAAAATTCCCAATTAAGTGGTATTTAGAGTTTCAGGAAATCTACCAACATCGGAATACATTACATTTGAAATGCAACTAGTGAAAATGTTTGTCCGAATCTAAACAAAAGCTTTTAGAATAGTTGGTATACGGAATTCAAAAAAAAAAAAAAAAAAAANAATAATAATAATAATAATAATAAAATAAAACACTAAGTGTTCATTGAGACTTTTAGGAAATTGACAAAATTGAAATTACCTTTAAGAATTCTGAAGTTTTTAGAATTTCGTCTTTTACCGAACTCTTGTCAGAAAATAAGAATTATATGCCAATATTCAAAATAAAATATATTTTTGACAGTTTCAGGAAATTCCCCAAAGTTGGAAACCTAATCAAAATTCCTAAAAGTTATTGCACATCTACAGACTATATGCAATAATTCTGCAGCAAAATTAAAACACTTCATCCAAAAATGTAGGAGTTCGCCGCATGTGTCAAAATCCACATCGGTGGGGGGTGGGGGGGAGGTGGTTGGGCTTTGGCAAAATCAACATATTTTGACCTCTTTTTTGCACAAGATAGAAAATAAAAAGTCTGAAAAGCTTATTGCGTACTTCATACCATATGCAACAATTCTACAACAAAATTTAATCCCTTAATCCAAAACTGTAAAAGAGTTCGCGTTACATGTAACATGTGTAAAATCTATATTTTGGGGACTCTTGGTTGCATCAACACCAATATCAAAAATCCGAAAGCTTATTGTGTATCTGCAGCATGTGTGCAACAATTCTTTAACAAAACTAAAACAGTCGTTTCAAAAATGAAGGAGTAGTCTGCGTCACATCATTCTGGACAGACGAACTAATGGACAAACACACCGAAGGAGGCGAAAACAATATCCCAGAACTTTTTTCAGAAGGTGTGGGGATAATTAAAAACCTTAGCTAAAGGATAATGAAATTAACAATGAAAGGATATGGTGTAAATGCACATGAGCCAAAGCCTCTTCGGTACAAATGTATGGTAAAACCAAGCAACGAACCACGCTTTCATTTTTTTCTTCATCTTGAAGTCACCATGAGGATTTCAGCAATGAACTGTGTTCATGCCTCATAGTAAATAAGAAAGGATATAGATTAAATGTACATGAATCAAAGTCTCTTCAAATGCATGGTAGAACCAAGCAAATAAATAACACTTTTGTTCTTCATCTTGAGGTCATCATGAAGCCTTCAACATTGAGCTATGCTCATACTCCTTGTCAGTTTAAGACGGCAGTCTATTTATTGCAGTAAGCGCCAGTTGTTCGAAGCACGATAAGCAGACTTGCCATTCACAGTCTGATGTGTAGCTCTAAATTGTCATTGTTTGATACTTATTATACCCCCGTTATTTTTTTCATATTACTGGGTACGGGTTTCGTCTATTGACAGTTATGATTTTTCTACACTTTATACAACCCTTCCACATAAATTGATTAAATCGAAATTGGGACAACTTATTAAATGGTCCTTCAAATTTTCTGGTCTACAATTCATTTGTTGTAATAAAAAACAAGGATTCTTTTCTAACATTAATTACAAAAATCATTGTTCCTGGACATGCGATGACATGATTAAGACACTGAATCTTTTGCTAGACAACATTTTTGTTCGTTTCGGCAACATCGTCTATCAACAGGTCACTGGAATTCCCATGGGTATAAACTGTGCACCTCTCATTGCAGATCTTTTCCTGTTCTGTTACGAACGGGACTTTATGAAAAAACTACAGGATGGAACCATACAAATAACTAAATACCGAAGTTACTGTAAATTTAAATTCTGCATATGCGCATTTCGACAACTTATGTCTCTTCAGTGCAGATAAAATCTAAAAGTTTGGAAGACCATAAAATCAAATATGTTAAAAAAACTGATAGAGAACAAATGCCCAATATGATCTTAAAGTAAAGCCAAAATCAGCTAAGGACAGAGCTTTGCATGAGGGAGATACTCCTTAGTTTTCAACAAAATTTTCAAAATTTTAGATATTGCAAGGTTCGAAATACAATCGGCTTTCGGGTCAGCAGTGATTAACTTATTTCAATTTTTCTACGATAACAGCAGGTATATCGACGATATCCGTACCATTGACAATCCCCAGTTATTAGACTATGTCGATCTCATTTACCCACAAGAACTGAAACTTAATAAAGCAAACAATGATTCTAAATACTGCCCATTTCTTGCTCTATCATCGTTGACTCTGGAAAAATTAAAACTAAAATTTATGATAAAAGGGATGAGTTTGATTTCACTATTACTAATTTCTCTTTTCTTGATGGCGACGTTCCTGCAGCACCATCATACGGGTTGTATATATCTCAACTGGTACGATTCGCACGCGTCTGATCTACTCTTGACGACTTTTATGAACGTAACCTTACTTTCACATCCAAACTATTACATCAAGGTTACAGATTTCATAGATTGATAAACACATTTAAGAAGTTTTATAGAAGATATGAACATTTGGTATCTAAGTATAATGCGACTCGGAAACAGCTTATTACTGAAGGCATTTCTCACCCTCGTTTTGTACGGAAATGTTGTTAAAAAATGTCAAAAAATGATAAAAAAATCCAGAAAAACTGGGACGTAACTTACATTATTTACGTAACAGGGGATATTGACCTGATATTCTTCATGATTCCGTTGAATTAGCTTTGGGATCCAATGACTGAAGATTTTACAATTATACTGGCCTCTGACTGATACTGCCGATGTCTACTGAAATCCATGATGATTCTTTACCAAACCCTTCGGAAAGTTTTGAGTTTGATTATTATTCCGTAGTGCGACAGTGTTTTACCAGCAGACTAGGCTCCTTGAGCTATCCGGCAGTTTAGCGGCGAGCACTCTTCGACCCATCTTTCTAAATTACACGTTGTCTATTCTTTCCTTTTCAAGATTGTGGTCTTAGAGTTAGTAGTCTACTTGTATTGGGTTTTATTTGTATGTTTATTATACTATAGGGAAACGGGATAGAGAAAGGAGGGGTTTGGGTACCCATAAACCGGTTTAACTCTACCGCTGGCTGTTGCCAGTGCTGGTACCAAGTCCGGCTATCCCGAGTTCCTACCGTTATCTATGTTCGTCTTTTGTCATTTTATTGTTTTTCTTGTGCAGTTCCCTTGTTGATTGTGACATGTGATTCCTGTTATCTTCCCTTCATTAATTTGTTATCTTTAAGAAAAAAGATATGATCATTAGGTATTTTCTGTTATAATAAACAACATAATTATCAGTAATAACACCATTTTGTGGCTATGACAGTTCAATTTGTAAATCATGATTACCAAGCAATATTTATTTTATGCAACTATTTATTATGTGCTGTTTGTAGAAAAACATGTTATAGTATAATTAAGTTGTCCCGAGTTCCTATCGTTGTTTACGTTTGTCTTTTGTAATTTTATTGTGGGTTTTTTCTTGTGCAGTTCCTATATACTTTGTGGCAGTGGCTATGTTTTCCGGCCATTGTAGGTGTTTCCTGTTATCTTTTTTATTCTATTTTTAAATACAGCAGAATTTCATGTTCTTATCACAGTTGGCATAATTATAATTGCTTCGTCGTTTTCTACACCCTCATGTGTGGGCGTCTAACAATGCAAACGAAACTTTGACTATTTTGAGATAGGTTTCATGCAATGTTTTTTTGTATTCTATGATACAAAATCAAGTGTACAAGTATTCATGTTGCTTAGGAAGAACATTTTTTACAACAAAATACTGTATTACGCAAATAATATGTTTTTGGCGTTTAACACGAAATGGGAAAATATTTTCTCACCAATTAACTTTCAAAATACATTTCACTCTAACCCTGGTGAATAAAATATTATTGTTTTTCGTGTTGGATATTTCATGTAAAAGTTTGCAGTATTGAACTTAAAAACTAGGTTAGTATAACATTTTGGTAAACCCTTAACGATAGCATACTTTTGGTTTTTATTGGAGCTTGCACTATTAGTAGTTATGTTTGGTTTTTTTTGGAATTTTTGATGTTGTCTTGTGTTTATGTTTTCCTAGTATTCTCTATGTCTCTGGAGTATGATTTTTGTAATTAATCTAAAGTGTATATCTATAAACTGAAAACCTGTTGAATTTCCATGTGTTTTGATTTCTTTTTGCACTTGAAACACATAGAAATGATTGTTAAAAACGGGATGATGTTAATTTTTAATGGTGTTTATAATTCAGAAAAGTGACCGAATACACAACAGACTCACTTTAAAGTATGAAGGTTTATTTTATCTTATTAAGACTCAAAACGTAAGTAAAGAACCAAGCAGTAACCTGCCCTTTCCAAATTCTTGAATAAGATACAATCAAACACAAGTTTAAAGAATTTTTTATCGGACAGAAAATCAAATATTGAACTTTGATGTTACTTTGATAAGCAGAAACAACAAATGGATATGCAAAAAATAAAGTATATTATAGGGCTGATCATATAGTCCAAAATGAACCCAAAGGACGTAAATCAAAGCCAAAATAGTCTATGGAATGTGCTTTTGCTCGATAATTGGAATACTTCTTCGTTTCATCATATTAATTTCTGAGAGATTTAAGAAATAAAATGTGAAGCAAAAACAATAAAGGACTTTTCTTTAGACTTGGATTGGAATTAGCTAAAACATTGTACCTTTTAATTAAGACAAGTCTACAAGTCTGGCGATACTTATGATCAAGCATTATAATTTTAATTAAGACTAGTCTACAAGTCATGTGATAAAGCATTTTAACTTTTAATCAAGACTAGTCTACAAGTCTGGTGATACTTTTGATCAAGCATTCTAACTTTTACTTAAGACTAGTTTACAAGTCTGGTGATACTTTTGATAAAGCATTATAACTGTTAATTAAAACTAGTCTACAAGTCTGGTGATACTTTTGATAAAGCATTATAACTGTTAATTAAAACTAGTCTACAAGTCTGGTGATACTTTTGATAAAGCATTTTAACTTTTAATTAAGACTAGTCTACAAGCCTGGTAATACTTTTGAGTATCGACACAGCGGGAAAAAATGACGATATTATATGTCATTTGAAGACCGTACGGTGACCCCTAGATGCTTTGTTTTGGGTCGTTTCAAACTGAAGTTGGGGATGTTGTCCCCTTGACATTTACCCCATTTCCTTTTTTTTCATATTTGCACAAAGTACAATAATTCAGCACGAAATTTACAATCAAAAATAAAAAAAAAAATGGGAGAGATGTGAATTAAGGATGGAAAAAAAATTAATATCGCTTCAAAATAACCATAAAATGAAATATGATATGTAATACAAATGCCAACATAAGGACGATGTTAATCAAAATAATATCAGCAAAGTTATTTCCTCACCTCTAGATGTTTTGCTTTAAAGAATCGTTTGAAAATCGTTGAAAATGTAAACGTAGCATTTGTCAGCAATTAAAGGATATTTTACAATTTAAATCAATTGAATTTTATTTCGTTGTTTCGTAAAAAGTTTTGTTTTGCATGCTTTTTTTATTGTGTCTCCACAATAGAGTAACAGCTAATTGAGATTAAGACCGGTTGAATTAATACCGAAGATAGACTGAACTTAGTTGAAACAACAATTTCATAAGCACTCCTGGTTACGTAGTGTATGTTTCACAGCTGATTCGTTACATGAAAGCTATCATAAATTATACAGACTTTCTCATTAGTATCTCCGTGACTGCCTTATTTATCAAGGTTTCAAAAAATTCCGTTTCATACGGTCATTAAAAAGTTTTTTAATCGATATCAGTCCCTTGTTGAAAAATTTGGTTTTGGTCCGAAGATTCTTTCTTTACTTGATACTTGGATGATCATTTCTTTTAACTGTCTGCGACCTTTCAATGGCATATTGCAGTTGAGTTGCTACCGGACACCACCGCAATGAAACGGGAGATTTGGCTAGCCATAAACCGGTTTAACCCATCATTTATTTTGAAACGCCTGTACATGTACCAAGTCAGGACCACTGCGGTCGACAATTTTGCCAGTGGTTTCATCCCAATTTGTCATTTAATTTGTCTCATGGACTTTGGCTCTTCACCACTCTGTTAGGTAATTTTGTTACTACCCCCATTGGCTGAAAGTGGTTGCTTCGAAATTCTTTAATATTATAAAATCATTGCATTTGCCTTGTGCTTTGGTCTTCACGTTATTGCCTGCGTGTTGATTTTTGCCAGAAAAAGGATATAAACATTGTACAAAAAACATTATTATCTTCCATTTCTGACAATAACAATAAACCCTTTAGTGACGATAATAATACAGTGGAATATAATGATTGTAAAAACAATTATCACTTTAAGGAATTATCAAGTTTTTATGATAAGCTCTAAAATATTTTCTCCTATTACAAAAGCCATGATTTCTATTGCTTCACAATTTTAAATCCCCTCGTCTGTGGGAGTTAAATAGTTGACTAATTTTTAGGTTACTTTCATACAATGCGTATTTTCTCATTTGTATAACATTTTCAAGGTTACAAAAATGTGTATATGAGAAAATATCTGAGAATTCATGCCATATGCAGAAGCTCTATTCACAGCAACTTTGACAATTTGTTATTTACTGCCTACGTAAAACACAATTTTACATTTTACAAAAAAATACTGTATTATCCTAAAGTTCCATTGCTTGGATTTACCATGTATTTGAAGAGACTTATCTCATGTGCATTTACACCATATCCTTTCCGGATTTGACATTACCGGTTTTGACTTTACCCTGGATTGACCCATTGACAGTGTGACGGGTGCTGTGCACAGAGCAGGACATGCTTACCCTTCCGGAGCACCTGATGTCACTCTTGTTTTATGAGAGTTCACACTGTTAGTGCTTTAGTTTTTTGTGTTGTATATGTAATGTTTGTGTGTTTTGTGGTCATGTGGTGTCTTTGGTCTTCCGTCTTTTGGTGTTCTTGCTTTTGCCTTGTCTCT
>MJUU01038920.1:43494-59937 GCA_002080025.1 Modiolus philippinarum | reverse complement strand
GTCGGGACCATGTCTAGTTGATAAGAAATAGGGAAAGGTCGAAAATCTTTTTCCGTTCACGAATTTTCGCCCAAAGTCCGAAAAACACTGTTATGGGATAAACTCAGAAACCATAAGAGATAGCTGAAGAAATGTAATGGCAAAAATGGTTGTTGGGTCATGACGGACCTTCGTTACATTTGGATTGAAACTCTACGGTGGACCGTTCATGAGTTATGCCCCCGCAAAATTTCGTCACATAGTTAAGTACTTTTTTCTCGAAAACGGTTAGAGATACAAACCTGGAACCTTTTCCATTCATCTTAGGTGATATGTGTTACATCTAAAAATACCAAGGTCAAAGGTCATTGCTTACTTTGAACTTTGACCTCAGACCTTGTTATTGGATTAACTCGGAAACCGTGATAGATAGCTGATTAAATGTGATGGAGAAAATGTGTGTCTTGTTGAGATCTACATTTGTTACATCTAGTCCGAACTGATTGGACAACCGTTTTGGGTCTATGGACCAAAAACCGATTTTTGATGTCCGAATTTGGGTTTTTTGTCTATAGCTCAAATACCATTGAAGATACAAACATATATTCAATACAAAAAATGTTCAGCAAGACATGACCTTCAAAATAAGGTCAAGGTCAAAATTCAAGGTCACATCTAAAAATCGTATTTCATGTTAAAGAATCAATAAATGTACATATTCACCTAAGAATATTGGTATTATCTATGAATCAATAATTAGAACATTATGACGCAATACAGGGAAAGTAGTTTCAAAATGTTATTCTGACCACCTGTTTATCGAAAATAACAAACGTAGCCACTAGCAGTGAGCCTCCAATTAAAGTATGTTGTCATTATCGATTTACCGAAATGTAAGTTTAATCGAAAAGGGGGTCTTAAAGATCTAATATCAGATCTTAAAACTGAAAATACCGTATAAGTGGTTATTTTCGCGGGATGCAAATTTCGCTATTTCTTTCAAAATTGCCGGACATTATTTTTGCGATGTAAAGGCTCATATAAATTATATTTCGCGGTATGCAATTTTCGAGACTTCCTAATCGTCGCGAATAAAGCGAAAATCAAGTCCTCGCGAAAAAAAAAAAAACCACTTATACGGTACACTAAAATGATGTCTCAACAAAATTTTTTATCCATCATTGTTAAAGTAAAAGACGATTTTTGAGAATTCAAAGTAAAAAAATTCCCTTGTGATGTAAAACGCCAAAAAACACGTTATTTAGATAAAAGAAAATTAATTTTTGAATAAGAGTGTATTTTGTTGTTAGAATTGGTTCTGTTTAGGCAACAAAAATACTTAGTACGCTTGATTTTGTATCTTTGGATAAAAAGTATTTTAGTAATCTTAATTTGTCCTACTCCCACGGATGAGTTGGAAGAAAATGACGAGGCAATAATTATGCCAGTTGTCATGGGAACATCTAATTTTGTGGTATTAACAGCCTTTAACCATACTAGAAATAACTTTCGTACATATAATACAGATTTAATTGTAAAATGAAGTAATTTTTGCTTTGCAATCATGATATACCAATTTAATTGTCATCGTCACAAAAAGGTGTTATTACTTTTATCAGTAATGATAACATAATTATGTTGTTTGTTATTGCAAAAATAATAATCATATCTTTTTCTCTGACAAGAAACGCATGCTTAGTAAAATGACTACCGTAACGATGATAATTTTAGCAACATATCTGTAAATGGAAAGTCCGCTTATCGACCTACGAACAACTTGTGCTTTGACCAATAAACAAAATTATTTTTTTCATTTAAGAAACATAAATCCCGCATCCAAGGGATAAAAACATTATGTAGTGTTGTTTGACATTTAGCAAAGAATTATGTTCAAACATATGCTATGGACCGTCTTTGACTTCCTACAAGCTATGAACACAGCTCATTGTTGAAGGCAACTTGTTGACGTCGAGATGAAGAACAACACTAAGACAGTTGTTCCTTCGTTTGGTTCTACCTTGTTTTAGCCGAGACTGTGTCTCATGTGCATTTACTCCATATCCTTTCATTGTTTATTTAAGACTGGGGTATGTCTATTCTGCATGTTGCGTTCATAAAAAATTCCCAATGCGAGAGATATGCTCTCTATGTACTCCGGTTATGGCGTATTTGTTTTTGAGAGAATTTCGCATGTGGATATACAATCAAACTTTCAAAATTTTAGCATTTATTATTTTGTTATTTCCAAATGTTATTCAGACGACTTTTTATAGTGCCCACATCTCATTATCTTATTATGCCAAGTTTTCCTACAATCGACTTGATGAGTGCCCTTTTTTGTCTATATGTTGTAATTGTCCACTAGCTCGAGAAGCTAATGTTTTTTGTCGGGCAGTGGATGACATTGATTTTTAAGAGCACTTTGCCTGTTTAATTTATGTATGCTGACGATCCCGCATCCACGGGATAAATAAAAACATGAATATAACATTGTTCGACATTTTGCAAAGACTTCCACCAAAACAGGTGCTAGGAGCAGTCTTGAACTTACTATAATGTATTAATAAAGCTCATTGCTGGTGACTCCAAGATGAAACACAATAACAAAAGGGTTATTCCTTTGTTTTGTTCTACCATGGTGAATAAAAGGATATGGAGTAAATGCATTTGTAGAGACTTTGTCTCATGTGCATTTACTCCATGTTTATTCATACTCCTCTCTTCACGGGTCTTTTAATGGATAAGAGCGACAATCATTTTTACAAAACTATTACTATTAAAATTAGTTGTAGGTGTATGACATCTCATTTATACTTATGTACATTAATCGCAAGATTTATTCGAGGTAACTCCTTTATTTTTTTCTTTTTCTTTAAGTTTTGGTAGTAAAAATTGCGAAAAGGCGGAAGTTGGTTGAATCACAGTTAATCATACTATAATCGCTGATTTCAAAGACTTTATTGTTGGAGGCCTCATGGTGACTTCAAGATGAAGAACAACAATAAAAGCGTTGTTCCTTTGCTTGTTCTTTACCATGTATTTGTAGAGACTTTGTCTCATGTGAATTTACTCCATATCCTTTTATTCATCATTTAGATTCTAGTTCAATTTGATACAGAAAAATTTCTTCTATTAAACAAATTTGTTGTTGCTTCTAAAATAGCTTTTACGAAATTATGAACCAATGGAAGCAGAGAATCGCTTGATCAACTCTGTGCTGCACTTTATACTTATTTAATGTAGCAAAGAGCAAATCCATATCAGAGTAAGGCAATAGATTAAATTAAGATGGCGAGGAAGAATTTAGCTCATTTTCATAACGACAGGAGTTATAAAATATACCTTAACTAGACTAGCCCCACTAGAAAACCCATTTGAACTCTGATTACTTTGTTTGTTTTATTAGTTGGCTGGCTGGCTAAGTTGATATATATGTAAGGGTAGAATGAATTTGACATAATACATATTTTTATATTTCAGTTCAGTTTGTTACAAAAATAAATCCGAGGAAGTACACAGAAGCAGAACAAGTCTTCTGCTCAGAATAAAGCTTGAGAATACCAAAGTAATGACCATTACATGCAGGCGCCTGTTTTTAGCGATTGGTCTCCTGTAATGGAACATCACTGTAAAAAATGTCCATTTGTTGTCAAAATACCACTACCTGACGGTTAATGTCCTTGTTGGAAGTGAAATGCTGTTTTTGAAGACAACAGCCTCTTAAAGCAGCTATTCGCTTTGCGCCAATCGAATCTTGAATCTGTAGGCAAGTTTTTTATTTGTTTTCTTCTTCTCAAAATCCACTATTCTGTTATAAAGATACGTTAGTGAAAAGTATTTTCCTCGCTCCTTGGTGATTTGTTTTAATGAATTTACTAGAATATGTAATCAGCTTCTCAAAGCCTATTTTACATAATTTTAACATTATCATTATTTCGTAAATGGTTGTGCTTCGCATGCTATGTTATTGTGCTTCTAACTATAGGGTAACAGCTATATCAGATTAATTACCAGGTAGATTACTAAATACCATAGACACGGTTAATTTGGTTTCTGCAGTTGGTCGTTCTGATTTTTCTTTTACTACTAGTATTTAATTATTACATCCCCGTTGTACTATTGTCGCCATGTTACTGCGCTCTTGTTTTTTAATCAAGGAAACGGGATATGAACATGGAATATATAACACACAACATAATTCTGTTCCTGCGTCTGACAATTACCATAACATTTTTGTGACGAGAATAATAAATTGAATAAATTGAGGATACAATGATTATTATAGCAACTACTAGTATTGCATTAAATATTTAGGGACCGACCATTTAACTTGAAAAAGGGGTGGGCCTATGTTTTTTTTCTAAAAAAAAAATATTTTAGAGCTGATTTTCAGTGAAAAAAATATTTTGGCTGCCAAAATGATAAAAAAAAGTTTTCTGAAGGAGGCTTTCTGCCCCCAAAAATAATGTTAATTTTGAAAAAAAAAATTTTTGTTGATACACGTGAAAAAAAATTAAATATAGACTATTGTTTTCTGTATTAATAAGTAGACTATTACCTACACGTATATAGACCATTTTTCTGTATAAATATGATATTCTAAAGAATTTTAAGGGTTAAACTTTAACAATTATTAGTTTAGAATTATAATCCCTTCATTGCCAATTGATCTTACAGTTATGATGCTAATTTTGATGACGTTCCTTCTGTTTTTATGGGATTTTTCACTGTTGTTTGTTATTTTTGTGTAATTTTTTGAATGTCTTGTTTTTATGTTTTTGTTTGTTTGTTTTTGTTTTTTGTTTTGCTTTTCCCCTTGTCTCTGGTCTCTGAGAATTTTTATTTATGGGTCATATTCCGTTTTTCGTTTTTTGTCTAGTCATCCTGTCATTTTGTACATCTAATATATCCCCCATAAAATTGCTAATGAAAGACAATGCAGATACTTACGAATCTATGTAATACCAGAATTTGTTGTAAGGGGGTTGGCTACTCAATTTGTAAATAAATAGGTTCAAATAAATGTGATTCTTTGTTTTAAAATGAAAAAAAGGTAATTTTAGTGAAAAAAAAATAATAACAGGTTAGTCATCTCGTTTATGAGATACAAGTGATTGAAAATGTGGAAGAAAACTGAACTCCTCTGAATTTTTCATAGTCTTGACATAAACAAGAGAATTTCGAAAATCCAACAGAAATCCTACCAGTACATGAAGAGCGAACCTCATTTAGCCTGTAGGTTATTGACAAGCCACTTCTAAAAACTACACTTTAATAATCAAATCATCTGACTTGACTCATAATTTCTTAGACTGTTTGATTTTGATGGTCATAAAGACAAGGATATAAATATACCACAACAGAATTGTACGTATGTCTGGTCAGTTGCATGTTTGTTATTAGATTTTCCACTTATTTGTTACACAAAAAAGAAAATATTGGCTTAATGCAATGCGTATAATAACTCAAATCAATCTGACCAACATTGAAAGTAAGGTTTGTCGCCGTTGACATTTCAAATATTTTAGATGGTTGGTATACCTACATCGGCAAACGAATACCGAAGCAAAATGTACAAAAGGGAAAATTCCATAATCAGAAATAAAATAACGACAATTCATATATCCAAAACGATTTGAGACAGCATGAAAAGGTAATACAAATAAACAAAATGAATAAGAACCCCGAATACTAAAGCACCAGCAGTGTGAATAACTACATGCTTCGGTGCTTCGAAAGGGTTAGCATCGTTTGCAGGAACTTCGGTATTTAGTTATTTGCTCCACGCGAGGCACCCGACACACTGCTATTTAAAAGTCCGGTTTTGTCACAGGTGGTGTCAGTCCGGTAATAAACTCATGATCTACCGAAAAATATCATCTGCAAAATAAAAACACTATTATAACGAACTGTTTAATCATGGTGACGATTGTAAAATTTCTGTAGTGATAATTGCAACAGTGAATGAACATACCCCTAGTGTATGACTTTTTGAGACAGTAATTGCGCTCTGTTGACGATATCGCTGTACAAACTACAATCAAAACAATAGCGAATGAGTTGTGAAATGAATACATCATATGCCGGAGATGTGGGAATATTACCGCTCAAAAACAGTTCTTTATAGGAAAGTTAAAATCATTAAGCTCGTCGGAAATGTTTGCTTTCACGCGTCCATGAAGTAGTATGAGTCCAGGTATGATGTTGATGATGGTGCTTTAGAGGTCTCTGTAATTTGAATTCAATGAAGTAGCCTTCTTAACTGCCGCTAGGGGATAACAGGAGGCGATAACTGTATTGAAAAAACTTGTGAAATTTTACCGGTGACGAAAGTTGTCAAAGTGAGAGTTGGAAAAAATAATTCTTGTTGTTAGCAGTGACTATTCAGGTGAAACTTGGATTGGAAAAATTCCTGTAGCTGGTAAGTTAATACCTATGCGTGTGAAATATCATTTATGCATGTAATTCAATATAAAAATGATAAAATTGTAGGGGAAAGTCGTGATATTTCGATCATCCGTGTAATTTCGATCACTCTTTTCGCTTTGTGGCCTTGAACATCTACTTGGTTCAATGTTCTTGACCCAATACACATTTGTTTCCTTGCGGTTTTTTGTTCCCTAATGTCATGTTGGAACCAGCTCATATTTTGAGCATTTCGATTGGACGTAATGTACAGTTATCGGCCACGCCCACAAATCAGCGGCAATTTTGAAAACTTGTTCCAAATACACACCTACGGTTTAAAAGAGTCTCAGGTGAGTATTATTGATAAATGTGTTGAAGAATTGTGTATAATAGCGTACACCACTAGTATGGTAAAAATCAAATAATTCGGATGTTTTATGGTTGCATATTCTGACTCAATGTTTGTGACCTTTTCTGCTTCATCTCGTCCCTTCTTCCTTTCTCCATCCCTTTTCTTTCTCCCTTATCCCCTCTCCTTTCCAACTGCCTCCCTTTGCCCTGTCTGCCCCTCATATTTGTTTATTGATAAATCTGTGCAATCGCCTTTATGTAGGCAAATGAATAGCAACAACACGCAAGGGGGAGGGTCGAATTTCAAAGGAATAAAGAGGCAACAGCAAAATAAACAAAAATATAAGACGCTAGTAACGTGAACCTTACAAAACTTGGGGTATATGCCTCAAAACCATGTTAAATCCTAAAGTTAAATGCTTATATATATTTGTTGTAGGATGAAATATGTCATTATCCCAAATCTATGGAGTGTTGGGCTGCATCATTGGGGGTTTAAACAGTTGGAAGTGGGCTTTGGCTACAAAACTGAGAGGGAACCAGAAAACCCAAAGGACCCAAATGCAGTTGTTATTAAATGTGATGGGCGGAAAATGGGATACTTGAAGAAAGACAACGCCTTTATTGTTTCTCGCATAATAAATGCCGGAATTTCAGAAATTGTACGTTTGAAACCAAAGGAAAACCCTATAACAAGAGATAGACGTATTGGGCCACAACAACGATGTACCGTAGGGTTCAAAGTGAAAGACCATATTAATTTGACACCAGTCATTGACTTTTTAGATTTGTACTGTGTAAATTATGAAATTAAACATGCTGAAAATTACGAATGTCCGTTGGTGCACAATTATTTTACACACACACACGTAAACCATACATATCAGGCAAAAATTATATTAAGGAGATTCGCTTTTCAATTTGAAAAAAAAAATGTATTTTAGACAATAGTGATTTTTTTCAAATAAAAAAATTAAAAAGGAAGTAAAAAAATATTATAAGTCGATAACTGATTCAAAATTTGGCAGGAAAATCTATTCTTCTTCATTTTTCTTACAAATTTAACAGAAACAACGTTTTACCATGAATGAAGGTGACAAAATAGATTTGATTTAATGAAATTAATTTTGTCAGAATGCGCATAAAAATAAATTAAATGAAACTATGAAAAAAACATAAGGACTTCATGGCCCGGAAAAAACTTATAATCCTCTGAAAAGGATAAAAACAGAGGAGTCCGAAAATCTGACAGAAATACAAACCATGAGAAGCAAACCTGTCTTAATGTAATTTTCATGATTATAGAGAAAAAATGAAAATAATCTAAATCAATTTTCCAAAAAAATCTTAAATTATAAAATGAGCAGCATCCTGAGTAGATATGAACAAATCGGGTTCACATGGTTGTCATTCAAAAGTGTACCACCACCTTACTACAATTCCTTTTCCCTTCCTGAAAATAAAAAACATATACATATGTATTATTTGTTCATCAGGGGACGACCATTTGATTTTCATGATGTGGGCTAGAGCGAATTTTTATATAAACAATTCAATCGTGGTGCATGCGCGTAAAAAAGAAATATTACAACCCTTCTTGTTATGAAAATAAAACCGCTGATAATTTTGTTGCAAATGCAAATAATTTGATGTGACATTTGGTGCAAATAAATAATTTGTTCGAGATGGACATGAAAATAAATAATTTTTCTTGGCAAAATCGCCCAATGTTCGTCCCTAATCGTTACAGTCGGAGTGCCAGCGCGCTATTTCGTACCTCCACCAATGCAATGACGCTGTCAACAGGAAGCGGCCATTTCAGAAGAAAATCCAAGATACTTTCACTATTTCTCTGTTATATTTCAGATTCTCCCATCTTAAATAATTAGATATTAATACATTTTCATTGAAATATGTCTCATGAAACATTTTACATAAGATAAGNTTTCAAGACTTTTATCAGTGATTGCAAAAAATAAGCTAGAACCCCTTCCCCACTTTCTGGAACTTCGTTTGAACTCGTGATCCGCAGGTGCGTTCTATAGCTTATCAGGTCTTTCTTTGAAATTTCTAACATTCTGGATGAATTATTTCATCGAAACTCTTTTGTCTCTGAAGATTGGTTCAAAAATATACCATTTCAGCGATTGCAAATTGTTGTTCCTTTTTTCAGTTATGCCAAAGAAACGCCAAACAAGTGTTTATAAAAATTATACAGACGAGAGTTTTATGGCAGCAGTAAATGCAGTAAGGAGTGGAACAATTTCCCAAAGAAAAGCCTCAGCCACGTACAATATTCCACAGGCAACCCTTAGTGACCACCTTCGTGGTAATGTCAAAGCTGGTGCACCTGCAGGACGAAAACCAGTATTTTCTCCAGAAGTTGAAAAACAAATTGTAGAAAAATGTGCGATAGCTGCAGAAATGGGTTTAGGAATGACAAAAAGTCAGGTCTTGGAAAAAGTCGGAAATTTAGCGAAAGAAATGAAAATTGATACACGTTTACAAAAAATAAACCAGGAAAAGAATGGTGGTATGGGTTCAAAACTAGAAACCCTGCCATTACACTGAGGTCTCCCGAAAAACTTACAAACGTAAGGGCTAGAGGTTTGAACCCTGTGAAGGTTGGGGAGTACTTTTTTGAACTTAAAACACAAATTGAAAAATTAAATTTATCAAACAGGCCCAACTGTATTTGGAATATGGAGAGAAGGGGATCACTATGGAACATAATCCGTCCAAAGTGGTTGCTGCCAAGTCGTCCAGACGCGTACCAGGTAGGGTATCAGACTCCAGAGAAAGGAATACAATTGTTTCCTGTATCAATGGCATTGGAGTTTATATGCCTCCATTAATCATTGTTAAGGGTAAAACTCAAAAATCAATCATGAGCTACAATACAACAGACGGGCCACAAGGCTCACGTTTGACTTACCAGGAAAAGGCTTGGACAAATGACATTTTAGGGACAGAATGGTTTGATACTATATTTTTACAAAACTGTGGGGAAGAACGACCCCAGCTGTAAATTTTAGATGGGCATCATTCCCATGAGGTTATTGGACTTATTGAGAAGGCTATTGAAAATAATATAGTGTTGTTAACATTACTACCACACACAACACACTATCTCTGCCCACTGGACAGATGTGTTTTCGGCCCCTTGGGCAATGAATATAACAAATTATCATCCGAGTTTTGTCAACAACCTGGCAACATGTTTACAAAAATTTCTTGGCCTGGCATTTTTCGCAAAGCCTTTGAACAATCTCAAAGCTATCAAAACATTACATCAGGATTTCACACTTGCGGAATTGTTCCTTGGAACCCACTACAAATTCCTGAGTCTGCTTTCTTGCCATCTAAAACATCAGATTCTTTGCAGTCAAATTCAAATGAACATCCTTTGCAATGGGTACTCCGAAAGGTAAATGAACATGGGGAAAATAATGAAGACCAATCTGAACCGGAAGTTCCTATGGTGAATCAGCGAACAGTACAGGTTGATCATGTACAATCAATTCATGGTATAGCGTCCAAATCAACTGATTCAGGTGCAAATGGTCAAGTCATTCTCGGAGAAGACACAATTGTAGAAGCACCCGGTAGTCCTGATGACCCACATTTCACCACTTCTCTATCAGCTGAAGTGATTTTGTTATCAGTTGATGACGAAACCCTTGAAGCAGTTGAAAGTTTGATATCATTGGAAAGTTCAGGAAATGACAATGAGGGTGTCATATACGAGTTGTCCCTAAACACGTCTGATCTTGAAAACACTTGTATGAACTTGCCCATTAATATAAATAATTCCAATGTAACTAGCAAATCACTATGTTCAGATCTGTCATCCTCTTCTACCTCCGCTGACTGGAACACTTCTGTAAACGAGATTTTTTCCATAGCGCCGCCTCCACCAAAGAAGGTTAAAGGTAGTAGCAAACCGAAAGGACATAGACTTCTGACCTCAAATGACGTAATTGAAGAAAAAAGAAAACAAGAAAACCAGAAAACTTGAAAAGACAGAAAGAACTTAATAAACAGAAAAGAATGAAAATAAAAGAACTGACACATGCCAAAAAGTTACTGGATGCACAAATCAAAATGGTTCGTTCTGAATCAGAAGTTGTTTAAATCACAGTTTAACTTAAAAAATCCTGATAAGTAACATTTTGTTAATATTTACCTTGAAATTTATTATCTTGTAAACAAGAAAAATATATAAATTTATATTCGACTGAATTGGGTTGCTTAAAAAGTTATATAGAAATTGACGAACAAAATAATAACAGCAACTCACAATCACAAAATGAGATCCATCACGGCATTACCTAGTTCTTTAACATAAAACCTCCCATTTTATGTCCATTTTTATTATTTTCATCGGATATTTTCATTTTTTTATTTTTGTCGAAATGCTCGCATTTCGACAAAAAAATGAAGATATCTGATGAAAATGATAAAAATGGACATGAAATGGGAGGTTTTTATGTTATAGAACTAGGCATTACCCAAATGCCAACAGCAAAGCAAAACTCAAAAAGCAAAATATTCAAAAGTTACTACAAGGTATTAAGCAAGTGAAATAGTAACATATTCATAGTGGCAATTCAGTTGTCANAAAAAAAAAAAAACAAAAACAAAAAAAAACGCGGCCAGCTGTCTACTCGTCCAAATGTGTGTATTTATGAAACCACATTATTTTCTTAACGGATTAAAACCCCAAAATTGCAATTATGACCTATGAAACGCAGGACAGAGAAAAGCAATGAGCTGTTGTGGTAAATTTAGTGCGAAGTTTACTGACTGGTTGAAGTCCATTGCTTTTATTTGGAAACACTTGCAATATCTAAAATTATGAAAAATTTTATTTAAAATTATATAGTAAGGAGAATAGGTCTGTTGTTAGCTTGTTTGGGCTTTCGATGTAAATTTTTGGTATTTTTTTCAAGTTCAGCCCTCATACATTTTCGATATCTGGATATCCTAATGTTTTGAGTTTGTATGTACTGTAGCAACATAAGTTGTTGAAATGACCATATGTGGAAACTAAATTAACAGTAAGTTAGGAATTTTGTTGTTTTTTCTATCAATGGAGCACGTCATACAAATTTCATTGTCAGTCCTTGTTTTGTTTGAGACATATCGTATTACCGGATACATCAAAAGCCATCTCAAGTAATAACCTAACGCAAATCACAAGAATATAAAAGTGGGGTATATATAATTTCAGGCGGGTTTTGATGTATCGGATAACTCGGTCCCTAATGTGATTCTGTTGCCAAAATAGTCTTCCAGCTTGTATTATCAGCCAACAATGCCACATACACTGAAAAGTTTGAATTCTGCAAATTGAAATGCTTCAAGATGTTAATCTGTATTAAGTATAAGTAGATGTACTATATATACATTGGAAAATGTGTGGATATAGGGATGAGTTCAAGAATGATGAAAAACCTCTCAATTTCTACTCCAAAGGAAAAAGGTCATTTACTACTGGATCGATGGACTGGTGGACTGTTAGTCCCGAGGGTATTCACCAGCCCAGTAGCCAGTACTTCGGTACTGACCCGAAAACCGATTTGTTTTGAAACTTGCAACATTTAATTTTTGTTGAAAACTAAGGAGTATCTCCCTCATGCAAACGGCTCTGTCCTTGCCTGATTTTGGCTTTCCATTTAGAACATATTGGTTATTTGTCCTCTATCCGTTTCTCGAGACTTCTTTGAGTTTGTGGTATTCCAACGACTTCCAACTTATTATATTTGATCTGCACTGAAGAGACATATGTTGTCAAAATGGTCATATGCAGATACTAAATTAACCAGGTTAGTTCGGTAATTTGTTTTATAAGAAATAGATTAACTTGAAATCCAATAATTTTTAACAAGATCGTTCGCAAAGGGTCTTTTTTTATACAGTAGTGAGTATACATGTCTCTTTATCAAACACGTAGGCTGAGACTTGGTCCCATTGTGTTGAGGTCCTTGTAGTTTCTGTTTGTTACCAATGCTGATATCAGAGACATTTAAGATTTAAGATAATATATCGAGAAAAATTGATATTTCAACATATTTTTTGGACTTCCTAGTACCCGTGCGGACGAAAAGTCATGGGCATTTCATTTTGTTTACCATGGTCCGTTCTTTCTGTTTGTTCGTCCGTGCAAATAAATCTTGAGGGCATCATATGTGTCACATAGACATTACTTTGACAACATGCTATAAAACATATTTGCGGGTCAATCTGAGCACAATACCTTCTAGTTTCTAATATTTTTCAGAATCAAATCTTTCAAGAACAAAAAAAAATATTTATATGCCAAGTACTCAGTGCTGCTATTTCCAGTTCACACACACCAGATTCATAAGGCTGTATCTATCATTCGAGTTTCGTGTAGAGTTTCCGTCTATGTCAGGCTTTTAAATGCTAAAAAAGGGATGTATTCCGAAAGAATAAATCTACTGGTTCTCAAAATGAAGATGCCTCAATCCATTCACTCGTCATCGGAGGGTATAAGGTGGTTTCCTTCCAGTATAACTTAACTGATCGAAATATCACGACTTTCCCCTAGAGGGTGTCTCGCATCTCGGTGAACGCTTTTCATCTAGAAATATCCACAGTAAGTGTCCTCCTTTCGCCCCTACCTTTAATTCAGTTCTTTACAGTGTAAAAGATGTATACATGACAAATTTTTAATTTTTGAGGTAGTTGTTTTGTGCCGATGTCCATTTGAAAATCTGAAGTGGGCTCGACTGATGTACACTTACCTTCCATTAATTAAAATCTGTCTCATTAGAAACTCACAAGTTTACTGGTTTATAAATGGTCCATACGAATGGAAAATAGCAATTGGTTCAATATTAATAAACACTTAAGTGCTTTTTATTAAGTCCTGTACTTTTCTTTAGTTTTCATGAAAGTTGGTTTTAAATTGTATCCCCCGACCACCATGCACCCACACCCCTCTCCCCCTTTAGAAAGAAAATAACCATTTGTCCAATTGCTTTTTGGATATTTAACGCTTATTCTTACAATATCTACACTTGCCTTGCTCTCCTAATAGATCAATCATCAGTATTTGATCTTGTGTGTGTATTGGAGGGGGGTCTTTTAGAATGTTGGTACTATACTAGAAGCAGGCATCTTGATATTTGTACTGTGGATTGCATTGAATCCCAAGTTCTCCTTTGTTTCAATTGAGATTTCCTGAGAAGCCAGCGCCTTCCTTTTTCCAGAGGCTTAAAGTCTTCAACGTCCCCGGCTCAGCCCTGGTTGGTGGACTTTGGAATACTAGTATCTGTAAGCTTGTAGGGTAGTCCGGTAATAATTCAGAATTCTTGGCCACATTCTATTGTAGACAACCGTGAGGGGAAACGCTACTTTCGATTTAATATGAAGATCCATTAATTATAGTTTATTCTTTAAACGAGTACATACTTCTCATCTTTTACCATGGTAGTCACGACTTGATGTCCTGGTTGTTCAGTGGCGGATCTAGGGGCCCAGGGTACGGGTGCGCAGGCTCCCTTAGGTTGGGAAATATCTTAAATTAAAAGGTTTTATTTATTACTTGTAATTTACCCCCATGGAAAAACTATATTTCGCCCCCCCCCCCCTAGATCCACCACTGTTGTCACAACAACTCTTAACTGTTTTTTCATTGACTACTGTGAAAGGGGGAAATTTTTGTAATGGGTTTATTTTCGTTAATTTCGCAATGTACACATATTTGTGAAAAATTCCATTCGCGTAAATATATTTTTATTACAAATATAACGGAACGTAAGTGCTTATCGCAAAACTTAATCCCCGCAAATAGGTTTTAGGAATCAAATCATGAAAATTTAAACCATGCATAATAATCTCTTTTAAAGTATTCAGACTAATCTTATACCTCATCCTGGTATAGCTTCAATTCTGTATAGCGGTCTTAAACCATTAACTAACGAATCAATCAATCACGTGAGAGGACTATAAATATTATATCAAAATTTCATGGCAGATTACAAAATCTGCGTTATGATGGATAAGTTTAGATATGCAAAATCTATGGGAACTGACCGCACATGAATTATAAAATACGTTTAGCTTATCTGTCCCGAAGAGCCATGTTAGCTACATGTATTGTCATCACTTGGTATCTGCATTCTGTGAAAACAGTTTGTTTGTAGAAAGATGTGTTCTATGATTCTGTTTAAAACCTGTAGTTATGCCATCACTTGGTAAAATTTGATGATTTGTGGCCTTTTTTAAGCTCAAATTGGTTATTTGGTCACTTATCAGCTTTTACACAATTTAGGTTTATGGATTTTCAAACATTTTGATTTTATCTGTACGGAAGAGACACAAATTGTTGACATGGCTTATGCAAAAACTAAATTTCCAGTTAACCTTGGTATATGAAATTTGTTTTTTGAAATGCTAAAATGTTCAGCATAATTAAAGATATCTGATGTACCCTCACCCTCATCTAAGATGGCTGTCATCGGGAACTTAGTTTTACATTGGACCCTCTGAGAAAACAGACCTTAAAAATATTTTGCCCTTCTCCAATAAGAACCATACTTAGTCACAAAAAGTCTTTTGAGGTCTCCTTCGACAAAAATCTGGGACGCCAACATCAGATCCAAACATGGAACATAGTTAAACATAGGGCTATATTACATCAAGATCTATTAATATACCAGAACATTAATGTTATTTGGACTGTTTTCAATTTAATGTCGGCCATGGACCAGGTTAGCTTTACAAACCTTAGAACCTGTATTTAACTTCCCTGATCCTAAGGATCGGTGTTAGCTATTGCAATTTTTTCGGCGACCGTTCATTGTAAGTTTCTTGCATTCCCATTATCTCCTCTGAAACTGCTGAAACACATTTAACCAAACTTTACATGAATGATGTGGGGAAAGGTAGGTTACAAAATTTCATTTTTCTTTTCTTCTTTCTTCATGTTAATACCGCTGTTCTTTTTGGGTGCACTCCTTGTATTCTTTCTTACAGAAAAACTATAGTTTGCACTCGCATTCATAAAATAGAGTGCATTAAAAAATAAACAAAGGTGACTAGTGTTATATACAAATACAAGCATATCTATATATCAGACAACTATATAAAAATTATAACTTTGTGTGGCGGCATTCCTTGTCGAAAGACATTGAGTCCTCTCTGCTATACACACAGCTGATCTGCACGAGCACCTATACATCATGTACTGCGTTACAATCCTAGATTAAACCTACGAGGAGGTATCACCCGGTTACCGAAAGCTATATTTTTTATATAGCCTAGGTAGCTGCGTAGTCTAGGGCGGTGGACGTAGTGCAGGCGGTGTTGCCATAGATGTCACAACAGTGATGGTTCGAATCCCGGAGAGGGAACTACCAATGTGCAGATCTAACAATGTTGGGCTGATTTTCAGACGTATATATAAATAATTCATCAAGCCTAGTATAATGTCTCACGATATTATCCATTGGACAGGTATAGTATGAAGAGTTGTCACATACTTCAGACAACTATATAAAAATTATAACTTTGTGTGGCGGCATTCCTTGTCGAAAGACATTGAATCCTCTTTGCTATACAAACAGCTGATCTGCACAAGCACCTATACATCATGTACTGCGTTACAACCCTAGATTAAACCTACGAGGAGGTATCACCCGGTTACCGAAAGCTGTAATTTTTATATAGCCTAGG
>MJUU01038920.1:24627-40536 GCA_002080025.1 Modiolus philippinarum | reverse complement strand
TTATTAAAGAAGTGGTGTTTGTACATATAGTGTTTAGCGGGGCTAATTTCCCGCCCCTACCCATTTTCTTAATTTATCATTCAGTTATGTTTTGTCACAAGTCTGGTACAAAAATATCTTTGCGTAAAAATTGTAATATTGTGTCCAGGTAAAATATCTTTGACGTTCGATGTATGTAAATATTTTTTACGATCACTTATCGAGAGACGTTGAGAAAGCTAGTAGGTCTAGTGAAAATTTCGTCATTTGATCAATTTAGGTTTTTTATTGCCTAAATTTCTCTATTATAATTTTATTTTGATGTTATTGTGTGTCACTTTAGACGTATATATTATTATTTTGTTTGCACAGTATCGTTAATTTCGTTTTCGATCCGACATCCTATAGGTTTGTGCGTTGGCTATCTTTCCAGGCGTTTTTATTATATATATATATATATATATAACAAAAATGTACATAATCAGCAGTGTCTATAAATCATCTCTTAAAAAAATTATGTTGAGACTATCGAGATCGTGATAACATCAAAATGACAAAACAAGATCATAACATATCTGCTAGTGCTTGTCCTACAATGATTTTGATTCAGCATTATTCAGCGTAAATCTTCTTTTGTACCCCAAAACTTAACCGTCATGAATATTTATGGATATTCTTTTTTATGTGATGACATTTAAGTTCGGACTGAAATCATGTGCACTCAACAGCTTTTTCATAATGCTACAGTATATGTTTATGTCTATGAAGAAAATATTTTTACTCATAACATTTTTTTCTATTTCATTTTTCGAAAGGATATGGAGTAAATGAACATGAGATCATAACACATATGTTAACTCCAACTGCAATAATTTAATTGAGCTGTATGGCCATTTCGGAAATTAATTCCCCACCAGCAGCACTAGAACCCAAACATATCATACAGATTAGCGCATCTTCAAACTGTGAAAGTATTTTGTTTGCCATAGCAATCTGATAAGAAGATTTCCTATTCATGAAATATTATAAACATAGAAATATACTCCTTTTCTTTAGAACAATTTTATAAAAAGTTTATTCCAAACAGGAACAAAGAAAAACGTTAATATTTGTAACGTTGGGAAATTTTCTAAAATAATTTACCCCCTTCTGAACAAATACTTTGATGGAATGTCTGTTACGTGACAATCCTCTGAGCAAGAATATTAAGCATAGGGGTGGAAAGCACTTGTCAGGCTTAATATTTTGTCTAAAGGATTTTACTTTGCGATACATGAGCTACCAAAATTTTGATTTGAAATTATCATCCTTCAAGTCGTATTTTTTTCAAGTTCTCTCCATTTAAAGAGACCTCTGATACACCATCATCAACATCATACCTGGAGTTATATTACTACATTGACAATCCTGGGCGTATGAAAACAAAAATTTACGTCAAGCGTAATGATTTTAATTTCCAATAAAGAACTTCCCGTTTTTTGGTAGTAATATTCCCACATCTCCGGCATATGATGTCTCAATTTCACAACTCATTCGCTATTGTTGTGCTTGTAGTTTGTACAACATTTTTGTCAGCCGTGCGCAATTACTGTCTAAAAAACTCATACATCAGGGGTATGTTCATTCACAGGGGTATGTTCATTCAAAGGGGTATGTTCATTCACTGTTGCAATTATTACTACATTAGCAACATTTTGTGCTATTTCCTTTTGCTTTTCCTTTTGGAGATTAAAAACTATACATTCTTCCAAACTGTTCATGTTCAGCTTATGCTACATTTCTAAATACCAATGTGATTTCTCAAGGATCTCAAGGAAATATGCATTGAAAGATTCCATGTGATCCATTTTCAAACCACCCATATAAAAATCGCCAACCATGGTATTTCTGTTTAACTTTTCTAGTTTCCCATCTCAAATGAAATTTTTTTTATGCAGAATCGTTGCATATACACGTACAATGCAGATACGCATTGTATGCACTGTTATGTAAATTTATGTAAATTCTAAAACCGAAGGATTAACTCCCTCCATCGTAGTTTTGTCCTAGCTTTATTTGATATAACTGATTATTCGGATTTCGTTAGGTTTTATGCATTTTAAATATTTTTTGAAATTATGGATTTCCTTTGTTTGGGTTCTAGTGCTGCTGATGAGGAATAAATTTCCGAAATGGCCATACAGCTCATTAAAATCATTGCAGTTTGGAGTTAACATGCGTGTTATGGTCTCATGTTCATTTACTCCATATCCTTTCGTAAAATACGCAATAAGCTTACGGAATTTTAATTATAATTCCAAATTCCTAAAAATTCTTAAAAATGTGAAACACTATTTTTGGAATCCCCATCTTGTTAATTTGTATTTATTTATTAGAAACACATTAATCGGCAAATGTTTTAGTATTATAAAAATGATTTTGTCAGTCAAAGTTATTCTTGTTTGATAACAATTGTGAAAATATATGGAGTAAATGCACATGAGAGAAAGTCCCTATCAATAAATTGCAAAGCCAAGACCAGATATTATCCCCGTTGTGACATTATCGTTTATGATGCATTATGTGGTGAGACAATGCGCATGTAAAGTGAGATGTGATGATATCGAGATCGTTTTGTAATAACAAACAACATATCTTACTATTTCTGACTATTATAATAACAGTAATACTTTTTATGAGGATACTTAAACAGCCAGGATATAATTATTGTTTATTTTTTTGTCTTATGCCCAAAAGTTTTTTCTCACATGAGAAGACAGTAGATGGCAACCAGTATTCCAGCTTCCAACTGGAGGTCCAGTCCGTGAGTATAATTTCTGTACCTTAGTCTTCAGATATTGATATTTCCTAATTTTAATTGACATCTAAATTTACTTAACGAAATGCATCACCTGTTCCATGTTGTTCAACTACCATAACATCTAAGTAAATCGATATGTAATATTTCATTATCAAACGTAGATAAAGACCTATTCGAGTGAAGTAAAAAATAAAATATCATTTTAAATCAACAAATTTTGATTTTTGAATGAGTAAAGATAGCAAACACCAAAGAACTGTTCTCCTTAAAATAGACTTGTTCAAATTTTGCTTTGCGTGCACCTATCAAAATAGTAATTTCATTCCATAACCCATGAAAAGATATGGAGTAAATGTACATCAAATTCTCTACGAATACAATCGAACTATGCTTTTATTGTCGTACCTCATCTTGAATAAATAATGAAAGGATATGAATGTAAATGCACATTAGACCCAGTCTTAACAAATACATGACGAAACAAGCAATGGAACAACGCTTTTCTAGTTGCTCCTCATCTTGAAGTCACAACTAACTTATGAAAATTAGTAACTTGATGAAAATAAGTATATAGCCTCTATCCTAATGGATTTATCTAAGGCATTTGACTGCCTGCCCCATGAGTTAATATTATTAAAACTTGATGCATATGGGTTAACAAAAGAATCGCCCAATCTGCTTGCTAGCTATTTATCGCACAGAAAACAATGTGTTAAAGTTAATAACACATGTAGTTCTATCGAAACTTTATATAAAGGGGTACCGCAAGGAATTATTCTGGGCCTGTGCTTTTTAATATATTTTTAAACGATATTTTTCATAATGTAAAAGAAAGTGTAATATACAATTATGCTGACGATAATACATTATCTTATGCAGACAGCAATTTAGATAAAGTTGTTAAAACCCTAGAGAGGGATAGTCATAACATGTTGGATTGGTTTTCTAATAATCTAATGCAGGCAAATCCTGATAAATTCCAGGCTTTGGCTATTGGGAAAAAAACTTTTGATAAGAATATTGTTTTTGAATTAAATGGTAACAAAATTGTTTGCGAAAAAGATGTTAAATTGCTGGGGGTTACAATAGACTATGAGTTAAATTTTGATAAGCATATTTCAGAAATTTGCAGAATGGCATCTCGCCAATTGAATGTTTTAAAAAGAATTGGTAAATATTTAAATAGGCTTGGACGTCTGACAATATATTACTCTTTTATATTATCTAATTTTAATTATTGCCCTCTTACTTGGCATTTTTGTTCTCAAAAAACTACAAAAAAGATAGAAAAAATTCAAGAGAGAGCATTGAGATTTATTTATGAGGACTACGAACTTTCATATAATGAATTATTAGAAAAATCTAAATTACCATCATATAGTGTACGCAGAATGAGGACAGTTGAAATAGAAACTTTTAAAATTTTACATAACAGAAACCCTGTTTATTTCAATGACTTGATTAATTTTAAAAAACATAATTATTCTTTTAGATACGAAAAAACAGTAGAAATACCTTCTGTAAGAACAACCAGGTATGGAATTCACTCTTTTAGATTTTTAGCTGCAAAAACATGGAATGAGTTACCAAATAATTTTAGATTAGAAACAAATTTTAACCAATTTATTAAATTAATAAGTACTTGGAATGGTAACTCATGTAAATGTAGTGAATGTGATTAATTGCTTTTAGTTTGGACATGATTTGGCTTTTACCCTGCTTAAATTTTTTATTAGTACTAGTTTTTATGCTTCAAATAATAATTGCTTTTTATGCTGCTGCTTTGCTTAATGTGCTTTTGTGTATTTTAATGAGATTGTGCTTGTATTGTATTTATTATGCTAGTGCTGCATTTTAATCGTGCTTTGTTTTATATGTTTTAGCTGAAATGTAATTCATATTATGTCTTAACTGTGTAGAAATGTAAATGTATGTAAAATGTGTTTGTGTGTATGTCTTAAATTATGTCTGTTATTTGTTTCTTTAGTCGATTTAAAAAGCTCCTTGGAGCTTATGTTGTGCTGTTTTATCTTTTTATCGACTTTAAATAAAGCTTTTTGACTTTGACTTTTGACTTTGACAACGAGGCCTTCAACAACGAGTTATGCTCATACCTAATAACAAGTTCAAGCATCGGTTTAAGCGGAAATCATTGCTAAATGTCGAGCAACGCTACATCCATGTATATTCTCCTAAGTTCATTGAAGCGAGCTTGTCAACAAACATAAACTTAACTGGCAAAGTGTTCTTACAACTGCTGTCATCCGTTGCCTCATAGAAGACAAGAACAACATATAATCAAACAAAGGGCACTCATTGAGTCAATTGCAAGAAAACTGGGCTTGATAAAACAATGAGATGTGGGCAATATAAACAGAATAAGATTTGGAAATTGCACAAAAATAAAATACCAAAATATGAAAGTATGATATTGTATCCATATGAGATATAATCTCAAGAAAAAGTACAACATAACTGAAATATAAAGAGAACAGACATCTCTCGCATGGGGGATCTTTTTAAGGACTCCACACTGCATGATAGACAAACTCCAGTCTTAGATAAACAACGAAAGGAGTAAATGCACATTAGACAAAGTCTCTACAAATACATGATTAAACCAAGCAATGGAACAACGCTTTTATTGTTTTTCTTCATCTTGAAGTCATAATGAAACCTTCAGCAATGAGCTTTACTCATGCCTCATATTATGTTCAAGCCTGAAGCACCGGTTTGAGTGAAATACAGTTATGAGTTTATCTTTAGAATATGAGCAAAAAGATTCAATTTTATTGCTTTTTTAAATAATTTTTGCATTTGAGTTTAAAAGTTTTTTTTCTTAAAAGCAAAAAAATTAAAAAAATGTTTGATTTCGAACGGCAACAACAAAGACACACACATTTCCCACTTGGTTGTGATTTTTACGTGCCAGAGATGGTTATTTTCATCTGTCCTGATTATGATTAATTAATAACATCTAAATACTTATAATTTCTTTGGGGTTGTCTAATGTCTTTGTTTGTCTGTACTTTCGGTTTTGCCAGGTCTCTGGACCGATTTTTGTAACCACATCACTTGTTCCGTCAGTGTTGTACCGTCCATGTTTGTTCTTTTTTCTCTCATGGACTTGAATTATATGAAAAATACGTTTTCCTTCACATCACCTCAGTTAATTCCAGATATTTAGTAGGATTTATGTCATGGAGCAAGATATCAATTTAGTACATATTATAAAATTTTGTTCTGACTTGTTTAATGGGCTTAGTTTATGTGATTCAACCAATATCGATATTGACCCGGCATATTCACACTCTCTGAAACTTTCTATGGAATCGCTAAACAAAACTGGTTACCATACATTTTGATACTTTGCGTGTCTTGAACAAACAAAAAATTTAAAATCATTACTGCAAACAAAAAACACCGTAACAATACAGCAAACACGAAACACATACAGACTTAAGATGGTTCGGTGTCTAAAACTGCGAGTCCATCTTAGACATCTTAAACAAATTGGAATTTTCCGTTCAAAATTTGTAAAATGGTTTTAAAAGGTGTGTGATAAAAAAAATTGAAATACTCAACATTTTCGAGCGGATGTCTAAAAAGGTTTAATTTTAACACACTTTATACCTTATTTTCTACAAAATCTATCGCTTTAATCATATAAAAAATGTATTTTTCTCCCTGTATAGACCAAATTAAAAAGGTCAAAATCTTGCTTTTTTTAGACTCTTCTCCCAAGTAAACGATTGCGGTACCTTTAACTAAAATTTTGAAGCACATTTGATTAACTTTCAATCGTTTTATTTATAGTCACCCGAACTACCTTAAGATTTAACAAACTACAATAACAAGTAAATTTAGCAGTCTTGAAAAACAACTGTAAGTATACTTTTCTTTACACTTTGCACCCTTCACGATATAGTAACAAGTCTTATATATTTAGTAGGCATAAAACAAGTAACATATTACATTTTATGTCCTTTTCAAATGAAATATTTGCAAAATAACTTATTTGGCTAACAGATAACACCAAGGATGTTATTATCTAGTGCACCAAATGTATATTTCGAAAATACTTATCTTATGCATGGCCTATAATTTATTATCAAACGTCATTTTCAGGTTTTCTGGTATGGTAAATCAAAAGCTGTGAACTAGCACTTAGAGTAACACAAAATAAAACAGTAAGATCTATAAAGCACACGGGTTCTAGAACAGCCATAGGAACACCAGAATCTACAGCACTTTGACAACAAATGGATAATTAGTAATTTCAAAGGTCGTTACAAATTAAGCTTTGAACAATAAAAAGAAAGAAGTTCGGTGAATGGGTGAATTACGGTCTTCGTGATGGATCATTGGGCGGTTAAACTTGATCAAACTTCTAATCACGTTTTGTAGTAAAATTTCAATTCCAAATCAAGGTGATCTGTCTTTCATATCAATCAAAACATTATTAATAGGGCACATTTCAGGCGTCATGATCGTAAACCAATAGTTTCTTTGGTGACTTCAATATGTAAAAAAAAATATATTCACAGTAACTTCGTTATTTTGTTTTTCTGATTTCGTGAATAAATTATTCGTAAGACATTGCACCTCATTAGAGTAAAATGCAATCAGATTTCACGGTGAGTAAGTCCATTTTTTTCTTTTGTACCAAGTAACTGAATTATAATGAATATTTATGGATATATTTTTATAAAGATTGACATTTTAAGTAGTTTGCACCGTTGTACATGCACACATCAGTTGTTATCAAAATGGAACAATGTTTTTGCAACTTCGTTTTTTTGTTACAAAGAAACTCGATGGTCTCAACCAAATTTTACTTTCAGGAAGTTAATACAAAGTGAAAGACCATGTTTTTTTTGAATCCATATAAAACTGGTAAAAAAACTTAAATATAGCTAAAACCATATAAAAGTCTGTCTGCGTTTTAAGACAGAAATCGTGTTTAGCGTAGTCAGCCGCCTCGTGGCGATCCTAAAATCCGGACATAAAGAAAAAAGGAAAGTTTTTTTTTACTAAAACTTATCATATGAATTTATATGGAGTGACATTCTTTGATTTCTCGAACTGCACTTATTAAGTGTAAATCACAGATTTCTGGACGACGGTTTTTTTGGTTGAGGACATCGAGTTTCCCAGGCGTGATTTATTCAGATAAGTGCATTGTCATACTGTGACTGTATATTTTGTCCAGCCAAGAAATTCCCGGGAAGAATTAAATGGCACGATATTTTCAGTGTTAATTTGGATGTCATTTTTTTCATTTTTTTAATTTTTGTCTTATATTTGATAATGGTACATATTTTCCTCCTAATTTTTGGTATATTGAAGAGATTCTACCTTTCAAAGTACAAAACATACCCTAGTTGCATAATAAACGATACATTTTGTTATGGTGCACATCGTCACGTGTTTCAAGGAGTATCCCCCGCACTAGAATCAAATAATAAGAGAAGCCATTGGACAGAAAGAAGCTTCATTACCATAAATATCGAAATAGAGGGCCAAATCTTTTATGTACTAAGGACATCCACAGAGTACAATTCACGGATTTAAGCCTGAATATTTTTGACTTATCAGAATTTTGATAAAAACAGTAAATTCTATAAAACGCATGTTAAATTTTCATGGCAGACGAGTCTTAATCCTGGGTTTGTGAACATCCCAAGGGACCTCTGATCCACCGTGACCAGAAGTGGCATCGACCCAGTGGTCTCAACGTACAAAAAATACACATGTTGCATAATAAACTGAATATTTTGTTATGCTGCACATGTGTTTCAAGGAGTATGCTGGACCGGATCCAGCTAGCTTAACCTTTAGTATCTCAAGTGGAATCTGAAATTTGCTGGTACCAAACATCGACATAGAAATCTCTTTTGATCATAGTCAGCATTTCGTTTTTAACGGATTTCATTATTTGAAATCGATCTCGTGATCGAGTCTGAGGGGTCACATTCGATTGGACCGTAGTTCCACTGTTCCGGAGTACAGTGTTTCAGGATATCTCCTGATTTTTCAAGTTCTGTTGAAACGTGTGTATCTCACAGTTGTTGTCCAAATCCATCGTTGTGTGAACATTCGTTTGGCATCAGCGTTCAGAAACTGTCTCTGTCCAATGGGTTGTTTTGTACGTAAAACCTTGTATGCAGGTAGTGTCACCTTGACGATACTTGTCTGCTGACCCTTCGTTGGAACGTTGCTCAACTGCGTTGGAGCTCCTTGTTCTGATGTGATACCAAGTTGTTCCGTGTGGTTCATGTGTACCGATATGCTCAGGTCTTTTGACTTGCTCGTCTATTGCTGCGTGTGTGTAACACCCTAACTGGCTTTGAAATACTGGCATCGTTCTTCATGTTTGTCGGCGACAGGGGCAACTGTGAAATTTGCCCCGCCCCTAGTTACAAATGTGTGTCTGACATTAAGCTGACAGTACCCAGTCCAAATTTAGTCGTTGAGCGAATGGTGCATTGTAATCATTTGGATCTGTCCGCCGATCGAGTACTTGATGTGCTACGGGAAGACCCCGTCCAATCAACAACATTATCTTGCAACTGTCATCAATGGGTTGTAAATGACCAGCTATGTCTCTCAAGTGCGAGTGGTTCTGTGTATCTTTCGGTGTCGAGACTTCATCCCGAGTGGCGGTGGATCAAAATGCGCATTGCCGTTCAGTGATGCTAGGATTAAGTTCCTTCCCTGCTGACCTGAGGTCAGAACTGTACCCGAACATGTTGACAAGCTGTAGCTTACGGTTTGTTCTTGTACACTGAACATGCTGAAGAACTCTGATGAAGCCAAAGACCTGTTACATTGTTCATCGATAATGGCGTATGACTTGACAACCTTGTCGGTCTCATCCCTGTGGTATACATTCACTGGCAATATCTTGGCACATGACTGTACGAAATTGCACATATCTTTGTGCACTTATTACTTACTGTATCACTATCCATTGACTTATCTGTAACTTGCGACTCCCCGCCATTCTTTTGTGCAGGTGAGCGGGTGGTACAGTCGAATTCTTTGTTTTCGCAATGTGCAATGCAATAGGGTGCAATTCGCTGCCACTGACTTTGCACTTGACTTTTGCAGAGCATTTACTACTAATATGAGCCGTTGACTCGCAACACTTGTAGCATACGTTATTCTCTTTGAGCAATTACTTGCGTTCCTCTGGAGATTTGGCTTTGAAACCCTTGCACTCATTCAATGGGTTTTCACCTTGTGCAGGATATCCAAAGTCTGTTTACCGGATGTTACATCCGTTTTTCTGTCTATTCCAGTCTTACGTGTGGTGATTCTAGGTCTACTCACAGATTGCTGAGTAGGCTGAGAAGCTGGCTTCTTGGTGATTTGGATGTTACGGAGGGGTCGTTCTTCAGTGTACACATTTCAGATATGAAATTTGAAAATGTCGTGAATGGCGGAAATGGTGCGTTATGCCTGACTTTATAGCTGACTTCCCTCGCGCTCCATTTCTCCTGGAGCCCATTCGGTAATTTACCGACTATCGGTTTCACTCCTGACGAAGAGTCAAAATTTGACAGCAAGTTTGCGAATTTAAGATTTTTCTTGACAAACTGGATCTCTGTTAGGATGTTGTGTAGGTCATAAAGACGCTTAGAATCTTTGTTCGTCAGTTTTGGAAATTTGTCCAACTTGTGTTTTAGTGAAGCCTCTAACATCTCAGGTGAACCAACGGGAGTTGTTCTCGTTGGCGGGTCATAACTTGTGGATATGGACTTATTTGATTTAACAGCTGACCATGCTGACACCACCCTTGGCCTCGAAATAGTAAGGGGTTGCCAAGGTTTAATATGTTGAGTTGATTGTATATTTGCGGGAAACCCGTCAAACATCAATGGGAGTCGAGTTTCAGGAATTGAGTAGGTGGCAGTCTTAGAATTTGTCCGTTCTGGTTGGATATGACTCGTTTGATCCGATTCTGTTGACCTTGGGAACCTCAGGTGTGTCCATTTTCTCAGGCACTTCCGGTTTAGCCGCGATAGCCTGATCTGCAATAAATACTTTCACTCACAGGATTGGGTCTGTTTTGATAGAACATCATCCAGGTCTTGACTATGGCTGCCCTTGTGTTCGAGCTCGAGAGCTTATGCTTCGGCCTCGGCGACAGCCGCCTCCTGTTTTACAGCTAACAGGTCTAGTTTTACTTTGAACTCAGTTTGTTTTACGTGCAGATTCAGCCTGTTTAAGTTTGGCGTGTTGCTCTAGTTCGGCCTGCTGAAGCTTGGTTTCAGCCTGCTGAATTTCGGTCTGTTCATTCAACTCGGCCTGTTGTTTTAAAAGTTGGGCCTGTTTTGAGCAAAGAGCATTTTTGCCTTGGCCCCATCTGCCTTTGCCCGTTTTTGTTTTGTGGAGCTTTCCGTGTCCCGTGAACTATGTGATTTCACTAATTTATGTTTAGAGCGAACTGTCATCTTGGCTGTAGACGATGTTGTGGCCAGTTCAGCACTGATATTCTGTAGCTGTTCCCGAGAGTTGTCGTATACTCTTTGCTTCAGATCTAAGAGACATGATGAGTTTCCAGGTCTCTGGTAGCCACACTCGTACGCCGACTTTGTATAAATTGTTGCTGTTTGTTTTTCCCGAATGCGAAATCAGACGTCTCTCATGTCTTCGACGGCGTTCTTATCTGTAACCTCTGGGCTAATTTTCTCAATGAAAGATTTGACTATATACCAGAGAGGTGTTATTTGTGCAACGAGTTTTTCTTGTTGCTTGTCGAAGAGTTAAGTTTCCTAGTTCTAGGTTCGGAGGGAAGCTCCGTTAGCTCATGCTTCTGAATGTGGGGAATGTGCCCTTACGTATTATCAGTACTGGTGAGCAATTGATCTTGTTCATGTTTGGGGATGGAGTCCCCGATGGACGTACTGTCAGTGTACATGACGACCGTGCTAGACAGATTAATCGTAAATTTACTATAATGGACCGGATCCAGCTAGTTTAACTTAAGTATCTCAAGTTGAATCTGAAATTGACTGGTACCAAACTATGCCAGTGTGTGTCTGACTAATGGCTTTTAATACCACACCAAATCCGTTGATTTTCAGAAAGATACCACCTTAATTCAATTATACGTGATATGTATGCAATTTAAAATAAATTTACAGGGTGAAAAAATTTACAAGATGAATTTACGGAGGTGTGTCTAGCCTAACTCTACAATCTCACGTTAGAAAGGCTATATATCGATTGAGAAGATAGACTCAAGTATTCACTTTGAAAAGGTTGGCGTTTATTTCTTTCGCGCCAATAGAAAACACTATTTGTCGCTGTATTTGCGTGTACAAACAAACACATGTGAAATATCTTTGACGCTCTATTTGTGTACAATGATTAAAATTCCAAATAATTGATTGATAAGTCAGAGCTCAACGTCAAGTGAGCAACATCTCGGCAATATCAGGGCGAGAAGGAGTAAATCAACATATATAATACAGCAAAGAAATGAAGCAACAACCGGGGCAAAATTTCCTGATTGCCACCAAAAAAGGGGAGAAATGGGCCGGGGCAGGATATTAAGCCTTCTTAATTGATTAAACAGAGAATATAATAATTAGAACAACTGTTCCACTACAAGGAGTCACCTCTCATCAGCAACTTTAGAATCAAATAATATGGAAAGCCATTATCCAAAATTGATTAGAAAGCAGTACTAATTACAAAAAAAATGTCGAAAGAGAAGGCCAAATTAATTACAGCAGACATCCTTCATACACGAAATGAATCCTTAGGAAGGGAATATAATTTTGCTAAGAACAGTAAATTTCTATGAAACGAAAGGTAAAATTTTCATTTCAGTGAAGTCTAACTACTTATATAGTTAAGTCAAAATTTCACCACGACTGTACATGCAAGCCATGAATTTTAATTTGTTTTTCTAAGGGTTATAATATGACATTTCCTAATCAGCTACGAATAAATCTTTCAACACCATGAATTATCTGTCTGTGTTGCCAGATCATGCTTACTCTTCCAGAGCTGATAATACTCCAATTGAGTTTAGAGGTTAACTGATAACGCTTTAATTTTGTAGCCTTCTTGTTTTATATGTATTGTTTTTTCAAAGTTATCTTAGTTTGTGTTAGAAAACAATGAAGGGATATGGAGTTAATGCAAATGAGACAAAGTATGTACAAATATATGATAATACTTATTAGCAATGGAAAAACGCTTTAATTGTTGCTTTTAATTTTGAAGTCACCATGAGGCCTTCAACAATGAGTTTTACTCATACCTCATAGCAAATTCAAGACGGCCCCCTAGCACCGGTTTGAGCTGAAGTCATTGTCGAGCAACGCTACACCCTTGCTTTTTTACCCTTTGATCCATGGATGCGAGATCGTCAACGAACATAAACTTAACTGGCAAAGTGTTCTTACAAATGCTGTCATCCATTGTCCGCCAAAAAGACTAATAAAGGACGATCACAACATTTAAAACAACCACAGGGCAATTATCGCGCCAATAGTAAGCAAATTTTGCATGATAAAATGATGAGACGTTGGCACAATAAACAGGCAGTCAGAATAACAATTTTAGAGGCCAAAATGTGAAAGTATGATAGCGCATACATATGAGAAATTTTCTCAAGAACAAGTTCACCATAACTGAAATGTATACAGAGCATAAATCTCTCACGGGAATCTTTTTACGGACTCCACACTGCAGGAGAGACAAGCTCAAGTCTAAAATAAACAATGAATGGATATTGCGTAAACAATGCAATTGAGACAAAGTCTCTACAAATACATGGTAATGCTAAGCAAAGGAACAATGCTTTTATTGCTGTTTTTCATCTTGAAGTCACCATGAGGCATTCAACAATGAGCTTTACTCATACCTTGAAGCAAGTTGAAGACGGCCTCTAGCACCCAGCAGTTGAATTCCTGTGTTTATTTTTCTACTTTTTATGTCATAATTCCCTACTTTCTGCTCTATTGCTTCAGTAACCTTTACCGATGTTTTTTTCTTTTGGATCATCTTTTACTAATATATAACGTTAGGAACAAATGCTGTAATATTCTGTTATATTTTCTAAACAATAAATATTATGGAACTTCTGTTCTGTGAGAATCAATGTACTGTAAGTCATGGCCAGATGCATTAAGACGTTTTTTCATCTAGAAGTCGCTGTTGCACTAAAATGGACATCGATGTTACATTTTTTTCAAAGCTTTTACTGTGGACTCGAGTAATTTCATAGACGACATTCAAATCCCATTTAAATTTCAAATTTTGATATAGGAAAAATGAAAGGATATGGAGTGAATGTACATGTGGTAAAAACGTACACGATACATAAAAAACTCCAGTTTATCAAGGACAGGGCTTTTATTCCTGTCTACATCTTGATGTCGATATGTATGTTATGTATTTGTAACCTTATATTTGGCAAAAATTATGCTCATCTACATGCAGACATGTTCCGAAGCTGAATTTCTTCAGAGACTGGTAAAAACTAAAATTAAAGATGACAGATCCTTCAATGCTATTTACAGAGCAGGGCATGCTTTCCCTTCCGTAGCAAATAACAAAATACCGAGGTTACTGTGAATTTAGTTAGTTTTAAGCAAAATTTATTAAAATTAAGATATTGCATGTTTCTAAATAAATTCGGTTTTCGGGCCAGGACCGAAGTACTGGCTACTGCGTTGGTGAATACACTCGGGGACTAACAGTCCACCAGCAGTGGCATCGGCCCAGTGGTTACAAATAACAAAAGACCGAGGTTACTGTGAATTTAGGTTCTGCATATGCGCATTTCGACAACTTATGTCTCTTCAGTGCAGATAAAATCAAATTATTTAGAAGTCCATCAACCGAAGTAGGTGTAAAACTGATAGAGAACAAATAACCAATAAGATCTAAATAGAAAAGCTAAAATCAACTGTCGTTCTCAGTTTCACTGGAGTTCACACTGTGAGTGCCTTTGTTTTGCATGTTGTGAATTTTATTTTTGTGCTTTTTATCTACCTAACGTCATTGTTTTTGGCCGTGTCTTTGGACTTCGATTTTTGTAAATTCCACTTTTTTGTTCCTTCGATATTGTACTGCCGTAGTCTCGCTTACAAATACACTGAAGATGTTAAAACCTCAAGAATAAGGAATAAAAGATACAAAAAGCAACATTATCTTTATCTTTTTTGAAAATACATCTCATATTTGACTAGTTTGATCCTTTCCTTACTCTAATTCTTCCATTGTTTAATAAAAAAAAATCCGTCTCTTATACTCATCAAAAAAAGTTTCTGTTCGAACTGTGATTCAAGAGTCATTTTTACCTAGTACAGGGATGAACATATCTTGTCTTCGTCTGCGATTTTCAATAGTAATTACTGTCGAGTTGTTGAAGGACACTATCACAATAGAAGAGGATGTTTTGCGGGTCATAAAACTGGCTTTACCCATCATTTTTTTTAATGCCAGTACCCAGTCAAGACCATTGCTGTTGACAAATTTTCCGGTGGTTTTGCACCTGTGGTGTCTTTTGTCATTTGGATTTCGGCTCCTGAAAAGAGACATAAGTTGTCGAAATGCGCATATGCAGAATATAAATTCAAAGTAACTTTGGCATTTAGTTATTCGATCAATATCCTCATTTCCAAGACCTGAAACATTTTCTAACTTTCGGATCCAAAGAAAAAAAACTATTTTGTTGTGTATATGCCAAGCGTCGTTTCTGTCAAGCTCCAATTAATCATCTAACATTGATGGCAAAAGCCCACAAAAGTCCAAATCTTAACAGATGTTTAATTTCTAAAGGCCCAGATTAGAATTTCGTTCATTGTTATTAAATGATTCGATATAAACATGGTGACAAATAAGAAACAAATGTAAGTGATTACAGTCTGAAGTACTGATGCAAAAATGTATTTCTTAGTTCCATCGTGATGATTTTAATTTCCCCATAGTGAACTTTCCCTTTCTTAGCAGCAATATACCTGCCTCTCCAGCCTATGGAGTGTACATTTCACAGTTGATTCGTTACTGTCGAGCTTGTAGTTTGTACAGTGATTTTTTGAACAGAGCAAAAACACTGTCCCAAATGCTGCTTAGTCAGGGATTTCTTTAACCTTTGTTAATTT
>MJUU01038919.1:6347-18038 GCA_002080025.1 Modiolus philippinarum | reverse complement strand
CGAGGCCAAGTTTTTACAAGGGCTTATTCAAAGAAAACAAAAACATTGGCCCAGTCCTTTAATTTCAGCTTCCGCTACATAGACAATGTGCTTTCTCTTAATAATCCTAAATTTAAGGATTATTTACATCAGATCTATCCAAATGAGCTTGAAATTAAAGAAACAACTGAAACACCTACTTCAGCTTCGTACCTAGATCTTTTATTGTATATTGACGAAGATGGACGTTTGAAATCTAAGCCATATGACAAGCGTGATGATTTTAATTTCCCCATTGTGAACTTTCCCTTTCTTAGCAACAATATACCTACCTCTCCAGCCTATGGAGTGTACATTTCACAGTTGATTCGTTACTGTCGAGCTTGTAGTTTGTACAGTGATTTTTTGAACAGAGCAAAAACACTGTCCCAAAAGCTGCTTAGTCAGGGATTTGTTCAACCTTTGTTAATTTCATCCCTCAAGAAATTCTATGGCCGTCACCATAGCATTATTGAAAGATATGACGTGTCAGTATCCCAAATGAAAGTGGACATTTTCAGCTAGATTCACGTCTTCCCGGATTTGACTACCGACTTTGACATTTTCCCGGATTGAATCACCCACAGTGTGACGGGTGCTGTTAACAGAGCAGGACATGCTTACCCTTCAGGAGCACCTGATGTCACTCTCAGTTTCACTGGAGTTCACACTGATGTCACTCTCAGTTTCACTGGAGTTCACACTGTGAGTGCCTTTGTTCTGAATGTTGTGGTTTCTGGTTATATGCTTTGTGTCTGACTGGTTCTGTCTGGTTCTGTGCTTTGTGTCTGTCTGGCGTCATTGTTTTTGTGTCTAACGTCATTGTTTTCTATGTTCTCGTTTTTGCCCTGTCTTTGGACTTCGATTTTTGTGAATTTCACCCCTTTGTTCTTTCGGTGTTCTACTGCCGTTGTTACAAAGACCAGTAAAATCCAGAAAATTTAGAATTAGAGGAATATGTACTCGAAGTTCAAAGGAGAATATGATATTTGTACACGAAGTTCAGAGGGAAATATGATACTTGGATACGACGTTAAGATTTTGTTCACAGTCCCGTGTGGCAGAATTAATCAATGCAAACTAGCTACAAGTTAAGAAAGAAATATGAAGTGGAATGCTATATACTTATATATTGTATCTTTCAATGTTTTAATTATTTAATGTAAATAGTGATAACATGATTTCAGATCAACACTGATCGACGGATTTGAACCATTGGTTTACGTTTTTTTTGTGTGTTCTGTTTGGTGATTCAAGGTTTGACCATGCTACAAGAGTGTTTGGTTTAACTTTTTATTAGTTTTAACAACCAAATATATATTACACGATACTTCACCAGGACACGTTACTTTTTCGATATGTTATGAGAGAACTGCAGACAAAACATATTTGTTTAATGCATTCCTTCCATGCTCGAAAATATGTATGTTTTTCATTTACTATCTATTATGGTGAGATAATTTATAAATAAAGATCAACTCAATGTCATATGGAATACCTTTTATATCTAATAGAAACTATGGATATAAATAAAAAAATTACAACTGAAACAAGGGCAGTAGAATACCGTATGATCAAGGGAAGAGATGAACAAAAAATCGAAGTCCAAAGACTTTTCAAAAACGACAACAGAAAAAAAAACAAAGACAAAGCAAGAACGTTAGACACCGACAAGGCACGGAAATAAAAAAGACGGCATTAAGAACTAAGGCATTCATAGTGTGAACTCCCATGAGAACCGGGAGTGACATCAGGTGCTAAATGACGAAAAATTTCTCTTTCTATCCGAATCAACAATGTCTGTTGTTTGCAAGTTTTCAGATAAAGTAGGTTTTCGTCCTAGCACCAATGTACTGGCTACTGGGTTGGTGAATAACCACGGGCTGACAGTGCACCAGCAGTGGCATCAGCCCAATTGTAATAAATAACATAATACCGAAGTTACTGTGAATTTAGTTTGTGCATATGCATATTTCAAAAAACTTTTGTCTCTTCAGTGCAGATCAAATCAAAACATTATATAACTAATTCATTTAAAGAGGAAATAGTAACTTATCAATTTAATTACAAATGAAATCATCATATCAGACCACCGAAACAGAAGCCGCTTCTTACCCTTTAGTTCAATACAAACAAGAAATTACTGTGTTGTGAACTACAAGTTTTCCATACGAACTCCCATCGCATTTCTGTACATTATGAGACCCTCTTTAAAAATTGTAAGAGTTTCCCTGATGAATAAGTATATAGATAAAGCTGATATAAAAAAATCAGTTGCAATTATTCCTAAAATTTCATGATTTTTGTCTGGTTTCCATGGAGACCATATATATGCTGAAATTGGCAATGCTTTTGAACTGGATGTTGCATTCCACACAACTTTCCTTTGAAGTGATACTGAACTAGTGATAATAAATTTTATTATACACTGAAAAAGAGTGAAAAACACAATGTCATTTTCCAATTCGGTTACTATGGAAGACTGCATCCCTATTCGAACCTCAAAAAGTACCTTTAATTGAACCAATTTTTTGCTAATTGTACATCTAGATATATTGGACTAATGTTCTACAAATTTTCAGAGGAGTTCTAGGTCTAAAGGTCTATGAGATCTGGTTCTAAAAAGTTCATTGAGACGAGAAAAAAAAATAAAGAAGAACAAGTATAACTTTGCTCGCCGAGCGAAACACCCTTTGAAAAAACTTGAGCACGAGTTCCCTTTATGATTTACTAGTACTTTATACATATATGTAGAAATCAAAACATAACATGCAACAAAATACGTTTTTCTCAAAATTATACCTTTGTTGCATGGTTTTCCATTGAAAATAAATGCTCCATTATCCTTTACAACTAATTGCATATCTCGTTCAAAAAAGGCAAGGGTTCAGCTGATATATACATACATGCTAATTAATATTTCCGAAATGGCCATACAGCTCATTACAATTAATTGCAGTTGGAGTTAACATATGTGTTATGGTCCGATGTTCATTTATTCCATATCCTTTCGTAAAATACTATAATCAAAATACAATTATCAAAGGAATCTACTATTTTCTCAAAATTACAATTTTTTGGTATGGTTTTAATGGCAACGGTAGTAATTTTGAAATTTCCAATGCTATGCAAGCCTTTCTTACATTCACCACACCTTCTTACCGTATAGAGAGAAATGTTTGCAGGGGGTTTATTTTTTTTCTATTTTTGCGTTACCAGGCATTCGCAAAATTTTAATATTATTTGCCCAAAATCCTCACCAAAATATCAGAATTGATACAAAACTTGAATGACAAAAAATGACACTTCAGCTCTTAAAACTTGTTGACATGTTTTGTTCAGGAATGAAAACATTTGGTGGAGGTTCATAAGTACATTTCTGATAAACCTTAGGTCATAAGTAACGGTTTAAATCAGAAATATTTTTTTTAATCTTTGGAGAACATTATTATGCTAAACTTTTTGGGAAATGTGAGAGTGGACTTTTAATTGCTTATTTTATCAGCTGATGTTTTTGCTGTTTCACTTCAGTGTTTTATACAGATGTAATAAAACAATTATTTTACCCCCCCTTTTTCTAATTTTACAAAATTTCAAAACCACATAAATTAAACCTGCGAAAAATCAACACTCTGATTTTAGACCGAATCTGAAAATTTTACCCCGCAAAAATCTCTCACTTACTGGTATGAAGTTCACACAAACACTTCAAAACAGTGCAAAACCTCACGATGACTCATCAGATTACTACGGAAGACCTTGAGCCTTTTTGTGCCCGTACCCTCTCTCCGATGTACCCTTAATTGATTTCTTGGCATTATTAGATCCTTTGTGAAAAAATCATGTTTTTGTAACGTAACCTTTGACACATTTTTGCCTTTTGCATATCAAAATATGAGGGACCAAGATCCTACAAAGATGTAGGGCTAATTGTCCGTAGCAAAAAATAGTACGAACTTCTTACTTTCAAAATGAGAAATGCAGATTCTACTTTTATGAAAAGTTTGTTTAAACAGGTTTACCGAAGATATGAAATACTTATACTTGTAAAATATTTATTTATTGGAAAGAAAAATACACCGTTTGATCTGAGAAGGATTCTTTTTGACGAAAGTGAAAGAACTGTAGTTCCTTTGGTATTCTTAAACTACAGTGTAAGAACCAGTGTCCGCGCATCCGGTGTGTCCGCGCACTAAGGACCTTTAGATTTTAAAGCCTTTTTTGGCAAACACTAAACGTTGTGTCAACACTTTTACAACTTTATCTTTTAATATTTGAAGAAAAGAAAAAAAAATACAAATTTTGGCGGCAAATTCCGTATAAATTTACTTCAAAAGGCTAAAAATTTGTTTAAACCTACTTTTGTTCTGAACCCCCATTCGAGAATTTTGTAATTTTAATACACAAGTTTGCGTCATTAAATCAAGGAAATAATACATTTCCTTGATCCCATATGGTTCGTTTTGTAGAATCTTTCATTTTAACATTTTAATATTCCTATGTTGGGTTTTCTAGGTCATGCGCGGACACACCGGCCAATACAATATTTACGCAAATTTGGGTCAAGTTGTGTTCAGGACCACATATCACATAGTACAGACAAATTTTCTAAAGCTTAATTGATTTTTTCAAAAGTTTTATACTCAAGCATTTAAAGGGAATATCTACATTTAAGTTGTCCTCTTTAAAACTTTGTAAATCTAAGGTGCGCGGACACACCGGCCCGCTCTAATTGTGTTAATATTTTCCTTTCGTGTTAATTACAAATTACATAGAACTCGGTGGAATTCCGTGTTACTCTGTTCTAGATGGATGTCCTGATTATATATAATATGTTTTTAAGGTAGTTCGATCTTATAAAAATTTCAGACAGAATTTTCTTCTTTTAAGATATTTTGTAGGTCTTAACCTATATATTCAAAAAATAAAATAAAAATGATATGTCACCAATCATCTTTTCCTGTTATCTGGCTTTGAAAATTAGGCCAAATTCAGAATTTTTCAGCAATATTTACAAAGAATATACAGGGAACTGTGATAGCATGCTTACTGTTTACCTTTCATATAAATAAATATCAGATAGATTTTTTAAAATTTTTTTGATATTTCAGAGATATACACTAAAGCTATCTGTTACGCCTAAAAAATCTATATGTCACCGTTCGATTAAGAGAGATATTTTATATAGTTTACGAAATAGACAATATTTACTGGAAAAGGGAGCTAATTCGTGGGAAAGTGTATGTCAATCTATTATGACGTCACAGTGAATAGGCCAATACAGGAATATTCCGGTTTGAAAATCAAGTCAATTCCGCATCCGACTCGTGTTTCGGAAATGCGCCAATCGAATGCGCCGTGTATTAGTGTCGAACTTCCTTAATAGATCAGCAAGGAGAGATAAAAGTTTTTTTGACTGTAGATTAACTGTGATAGAATAGAAATTTCAGCTAATTTTAATTTTTATAGAGTTGTATTTATCATTTTATGAATTGCGGATAAAGGAAATTTGTTTTTGATACTGACTTTATTACGGCGTAACGCCTCAAGCTTGCCCGAACGGACTCACTTGATACTTGCCGTGATTAAAGTCCGTATCGAAAACAAAATGTTATATGCCTAGGGTTTTTGCGGAATTTCAGTAGACAAACACATGCATAGGGGCCGTCTTGAACTTACTATGAGGTATGAGCTAAGCTCATTTTTGAAGGCCTCATGCTGACTTCAAGATGAGGAACAATAATAAAAGCGTTCTTTCATTGCTTTGTTTTACCATGTTTTTATGTAGACTTTGTCTCATGATCATTTACTCCAAATCCCTTCATTACTTAAATGTTTTTTTTTTTCGATTGCAAGATACTAATAACTAAATACCGAAGTTACTGTGAATCTATTTTCTGCATATTCGCATTTTGACAACTTATGTCTCTTCGGTGCAGATAAAATCTAAACGTTTAGAAGACCATAAACTCATGTTCAAAAACTGATAGAGTACAAATTCCATATATAATCTAAATGTAAAGCCAAAATCAGCTAAGGACAGAGCTTTGCGTGAGGGAGATACACCTTAGTTTTCAACACAATTTACAAAAATTTAGATATTTCAAGGTTCCACATAGAATCGGCTTTCGGGTCAGCACCGAAGTCAGCTAAGGACAGAGCTTTGCGTGAGGGAGATACACCTTAGTTGTCAACACAATTTACAAAAATTTAGATATTACAAGGTTCCACATAGAATCGGCTTTTGGGTCAGCACCGAAGTACTGACTACTGGGCTGGTGAATACCCTCTAGGACTAACAGTCCAACAGCAGAGGCATCGATCCAGTCGTAACAAATAACTGAATACCGAAATTACTGTGAATTTATTTTCTGCATATGCGCATTTCGACAACTTATGTTTCTTCAGTGCAGATAACATCTAAACGTTGTGAAGACCATCAACTCAAAGATGTTCAAAAACTGATAGAGAACAAATACCCAATATGATATAAATGTAAAGCTAAATCTGCTAAGGACAGAGCTTTGCGTGAGGGAGATACTCCTTAGTTTTCAACAAAATTTACAAACATTTAGATATTGCAAGGTTCTACAAAGAATCGGCTTTCGGGTCAGCACCGAAGTACCCACAAACATTTATAAGTAAACAGACTTAAACAAACTTATGAAATCTTGATATATATGTTTGCATTTACATTTATGGAATATCAAAATACCAAAATTACTTTAAATTTTATCTCATTTCTACTTCTATCTCTCTGTGCAGATAAAATCTAAACATTTGAAATTCTATAATCGGAAGATCTATAAAAGCTGATAAGAAACAGATTACAAATACGATCATCTTAATTGAAAGCAAAAATAAGCTAAGAACAGAGTTTGAATGAATGAGTTTGAAACAAAATTTTCCAAAATTTAGATATTTCAAGTTTCCAAATAAAATTGATTTTAGAGCCAGCACGGAAGTACTGACCACTAGGTTGGTGAGTACCCTCGGTGATAAACATTCCACCAGAAGAAGCATCAACGTGGAGGTAATGAAAATTAAACTGCGAATTTACTGTAAAAGCATATTTCTGCAAATGATTATTTCGACAACTGATGTCTCCTCAGTGCAAACGCTAAATGAAAGACGTAAAGAGCTGATAGAGAACAAATAATCAGCAAGATCAAAATTCAAAGCCAGAATCAGCCAAGGACGAGCTTTGCACAAGGGAGATACTTCTTTGCTTTAAACATAATTTTCAAAATTTATATACTGCAAGTTTCAGTAAAAATCGATTTTCGGACCAGCACCTAAGTACATGTAGTCACTATAGATTATCTCAGATCCAAAATGATCAATATAACTCTCTAATGTTAATACGAGACAAAATATTTTTATCATTTGTTTCCATAAAAATGAGAGAAACATTATTTTTAATTAAGAACAAAGTTTGTTGATGAAAATTTTTATATAATGTTCTACTGATACTACTATCATACTACTGGAATTAGTTACTTGTATCAAAATGAATATTTCGATATTTGATGTAAAATATTTTATTGCAAATACTAATTTAAAGAATAAGAGATTGATGTCCTTTTTTTTCAAAATGATTTATCCATTAAGTTCAAAGTGAAAATGAATGACCATAAACTTACCTCCCATATCTGACATGATGAATAAGAACAGCTGACTTAAAACATCATGTTTTATATTCAAACTTTTATACAAATAATTAATGATGTTTATAACAGGCCTATCGTCTATTCATTAAAATTTTCTTGTACTTCTAAAGTTTTATTGCAAATCAATGTAAGGTTTAACAGTAAAAAGATGTGGAGGTTGATATGGAAGTAACTACAGAAAACATCTACATTACATCAACAAAACGAGCAAAACAAAGTCAAAAGGAGAAAAAAAGGGAAAAATCCTCAAAAATACTGAAGTTCGTGGAAATTCTATGGATTTAACGAACACAGACAGAGGGTTATGTACAACTCATCAGAACAGTGTTCTGAAAGCACTCATTGTCAAGAATTGTTCTAAAAGCAATCATTGTGTAGACTTTTCGAAAAGCAGTCAAGTCAAGGACGGTTCTTAAAACGGTCATGATTTGTTTTAAAAGCTGCTTTAGTCAGGAGCGGTTCTCAAAGAAGTCATGGTCAGAGTTATTCTAAAAGAAGTCATCGTATAAGATTTGATCTGATAAATGTTCAATGAAAAAGTTGATTATAATAATAATAATGATAATAAATATAATAATAATATGTTTCAATGACGAAATACCGAAGTTACTGTGAATTTAAATTCTGTATATGCGCATTTCGACAACTTATGTCTCATCAGTGCAGATAAAATCTAAACGTTTGGAAGGCCATAAACCCAAAGATGTTTAAAAACTGACACAGAACAAATAACCAATAAAATACAAATGCAGAGCCAAAATCAACCAAGGACAGAGCTTTGCATGAGGGAGATACTCCTTAAGTTTAAACCGAATTTACAAACATTTAGATATTGTTCGGTTCTAAATAAAATCGGCTTTCGGTTCAGCACCGACGTACTGACTACTGGGCTGGTGAGTACCCTCGGGGACTAACAGTCCACCAGCAGTGGCATCGACCCAGTGGTAACAAATGACTAAATACCGAAGTTACTGTGAATCTAAATTCTGCATATGCGCATTTCGACAACTAGTGTGATATAATTGTCTGTCAGTGATTTTTGAAACACGTCTTGTTTTTGATGGATCAAAAGAGACAGAATACGTCTATTCATTGTGTAAAACTTAGTATTGCGTACCAAGACACTTTTACCCCCTCCAAATCCTGAAATATCCTTTCAATGTCAACAAAACTTTTCGTATGATTTCGAAGATAGACTATCTGTGTCGAAGGTAAGTGAGAACCGAACTGCAATCTAAAACGAATAATTCAAGGACAATGGCATTATCGGAAAAACAAAGAAACAGAGACATAACATGAGTACGGCACAGAAAAGAAAAATGAAGATACACACACACATGCAAAGATGAGCAACACAAACCCAATAAAAAAACTTAGGTGAGATCGGGTACACCACTAGAGTAAGCATCTCCTGCTTCTTATTAGACATCCGCCGTGTTGAACATGTCAGGAATCGGAAATAAGGTCAAATCCGGTAGAAAAAAACAACAGTTAATGATGAAGGAAAGGAAGCTTTCTAAGGGAAATATCTGTTGTCATCTGGGAAACAGATATCACATTACGGTCCATAAGATGGTGATGTCAATTGTGACACTTCTGGAGGGAATCCTTTAAGTTTTGGGTAACATACCATTGTTTAAGTAGCCTATTTGTTAGCAGCCGGGCTCTATCAAGAAATCACTGTATCTACCTCAGGGACGGAGAAAGTCTACACTCTTAAAGGCGGCATATTTCACGTGCTATTATTAAAAATATTATCTGTTATTAGTGTTCATGACCCTTATAGAACTGCTCTATCGTATGACCACATTTAGAATTGCTCTAAATTAATTTAGAGAATGACATTTTATTTTATTTTATTAGGAACTAATACTTTCATATATTTTTCGTCGTATTAAAATAATCTATGTTTTTTTTTCGTTTTGCAACAATTATCATGTAGGAACATATGTAAGGACAGTGTAAAAAATCAAAGTAAAAGATCCATTTTTGCTGTATTTCCAATATCTTAATACTAGTATGAGGATATGTATAACCTATGTGGAAGCGAAACTGAATTCACTCATTGAAAAACTGATGTATATTGTACTGTTGTAGGCCTTTAGAAAGGCTTTTCCCTTTGTGTTTATCTGGGGCAATAGGATGATGGCATTGGTGGATCAAGAGGGGAGGTACCGGCTTATTGACCCCTTTTCATGAAAAAAAAAATCATGCTGGATTAACGCAAACAATCAACAACAAAAAATCACTGGAACTACACTCTCCTTAAACTCAACTTGAACCACCCTTTTTGAAGCATAACTGATCATTAACCTGGTAATTGATATTTTCATGTGATGTAGCTGTGACTCCTTGTGTTACGCGTTGTCAAGCGTGTAAATATAATACAATCACAGGCACTTGTTTCATTCGGAATATCTTTTATGCAAGGGGGAGGGAGACGTAAAATATGAAATACAGGCATAAAAAAATTATAATGTCTTTTTCATGAAAAGTGTAACAGTAAAATATATCCGTCAGGAAAATTTGTCCAGACGGAATAAACCTCTGAGCAACGTCTCCTAAATTTCAACTACATTGTACTACTGACGAGATGGTTTTGTTTTCTACTGATTTTTAAAAGTAAGTGAACATGCATAGGGTTTGGCATTGGTTTTTACAACATTACGGTTAGTTTGTTCTTGGCCCAATTAATTAAAAAAAATATCTTTCAAGTTTTTACAGCACTTTAAAGTTGCACCTTTGCTTTGGCGAAGCCATAGGTAATCATTCGCCTGCAGAATAGTTATTGACAAAAGTTATCAAATTATACAATCTTAACCCAAAAGTATTGAAATTGTACAAACCTTATTTATGGCCGTTAGTTTTTTTTCTATACGGTTTTGGAATGGTGAATAAAAGGATATGGAGTAAATGCACATGAGACAAAGTCTCTACAAACACATGGTAAAAAACAAGCAAAGGAACAACGCTTTTATTGTTGTTCTTCATCTTGGAAGGCTTCATTCAAAGGAAAGCAAGAAAGGTTGGTCCGCTGACCATTCAGGACAATTTGGATTGTATAAGGGACCGAACATTTAACCTGAAAAAGGGGGGGTATGGTTTTAAAAAAAATATATTCAGAAGCTGAAAAAGATATTTTGGCTGCAACAATAATGAAAAAAATATTCTGAAGGGCACTTTTTGCCCCAAAAATAATGCTTATTTTCAAAAAAAAAATTGTTTATGCTAGTTGAAAAAAAATAATTTTTTTCGCGAAAAAAAAAATAATAACCCCCGCCTTTAAGTTAAATGGTCGGTCCCTAACGGATTAACAGAGGAGATGTTCCGGGATGGACCCCGTCATTTTTTCTGCAAAACTTTTAAAAAAATCGTGCAAAATTTAGGCACACTCAATTAAAAACTGGACAAAAAACCCCCTTTTTATGGAACCCTATTGGAATCCCTTTTTGAAGACTTTATCAGCCGCGGTGCCATTCGCCACGGCGATTTTATAACAGACAAACCGCGGTATTATCGGACCAGACTGCAGTCAAGGTTAGGCTTGCATTGGACACATATAACAGGGGTTAATTTTCCCTACGCTGCATGTGTTCAAAGGTTAAGATCAAATAATGATTATTGTTATTGCAGAAAAAAATCAACTTAACAGTTTTGTCCGCCAATGAAGACGAAACAGTACGCCACAGTTCATCCAAAAATGTAGTATTTGAAGATTGTTAAACGTAATTAAAAAAAAATGAATTTGTGTTTAGAAGTCCACAAGTGGAAAGCTCTTGAGAGATATCGATAAAAGGGTTTGTTTATATAATACCACAAATATGATTCCCAGGCAAAAATTGCACTGCTATGATACTTAACTTCATGTCTATCAGCTTTCATACATCTTTTGATTTCTGGATACCCATTATTTTAATTTTATCTGCCCTGAACACAGGGGCTTGTTACGAAATAATGATAATAACTTCAGCTTGTTTTGTGTGTGTGTGTGTGTGTGTGTGTG
>MJUU01038917.1:71105-103180 GCA_002080025.1 Modiolus philippinarum | reverse complement strand
TGGTTTGCTATACTGATTTTTTTTTATATTTTGAAGATATCGTATAAAAGTATATATTTAAGTAAAAAATAAAATTTTGAATTCGGAAGTTTTTCTGAATTTCACTTTTTATGTCCCTCCAGGGGGCAAAAAGTGATAGAAAATCTAACCTCAATGTGCACATATTTGGGAATATTAGCAAAAATAATTAACAGAAGTGGAAGTATTTTTAGAAATACCTTTAAAACAACAAAGACTTATAATCCAAACACTCTTTTTACAAAAACAATGTACAATTGGTTTTTTATATGGTCAAAAGGGGGGTAAATGGGATTTTGGACCATTATTCAGGGGGAGGTAACTTTGACACCATTTATCTCAGAAAAACGCCTGGAAAGGTGGTCCAATACTTATACCAAAGAAAGGGTATATATTCAACACTAATATATTTAAAAATAAGCCATTTTGAATTCGGAATTATTTTTGGGGTCAGGTGTCCTCACTAACCTTAAGGAACACTTTGTAACACTGGCGCCTATTGGGATTGTAATTACTATAGCACTGGTATTTACTGAACGCTCATATATAGAACATACTTAAACATTTATGTCTACCGGACTCTCAAATTATGAAACATTATGTAACATTTGCGAATATAGTCATTGCAATTACTATAACATTGGTATTTATTGAACTTTCATATTATGGAACATGCTAAAATTTGATGTCTAGAATCTGAATTATGGAACCTACTGTAACATTGGCTTATTGGGACTGTAATTTCTAGACCATTGGACCCTACTGAACTCTCATTTTTATGGCACATACTATAACATTGGTGTCTATTGGATTCTCATATTGTGGAACAACTAGAACATGTATGTCTATTGTAATCTCTCTATGCAACATGCTGTAACATTGGCGGCTATTGGGGTTGAAATTACTATTTGTATCTTTTGAACTCGCATATTATAAGAATATATCATAACATTGATGTCTATTGAACTTTCATATTGTGGCACATACAAATACACTGTGTTTATTGGACCCTCATATTATGAAAACAATGAAAGGATATGGAGTTATTGTACATGAGACAAAGTATCTACAAATACATGGTAAAAACAAGCAAAGGAACAACACTTTTATTGTTGTTCTTCATCTTGAAGTCACCATGAGAACTTTGCTCATACATCATAGTAAGTTCAAAAGGGCCCCTAGCACCGGTTTGAGCGGAATTCTTTGCTAAATGTCGAAAAAGCTACATATCTTGTAGGGTCATGGATGCAGGATCGTCGACAAACCTAAATTAAACTGGGAAAGTGCTCTTACTATGGAACATACAATAATACTGATGCCTATTTGACTCTCAAATTATGGCACATAACATAACACTGGTGTCTATTAAACTCTCTTGTTATGAGCTTAAATATTTGCCTTCGTTCTATAGGAACAAATGTGGGACTGAGTTGATTTTTATCCCTGCCCTTTTCTCAAGGAAATCAGCGGGGATATTATTTTGGTCCGTCTGTCCGTCTGTCCGTCCGTCCATCCGTCTGCCCGTCTGTCTGTCCGTCAGATGAACCTTGTCAGTGGGACTCCTCCTACATTTTTGGATTTAGGGTTTTAATTTTGTTATAGAATCGTAGCATATATGCTGCAGATGCGCAATAAGCTTTCGGATTTTTGATATTGGTCTTGGTGCAAACAAGAGGCCCCAAGTTGTCCTTTTTGACACATGTGAGCTTGTCAGTGGAACTCCTCCTTCATTATTGGTTTTAATGTTTTAATTTTGTGATAGAATTGTTGCATATATGTTGCAGGTGCGCAATAAGCTTTCGGATTTTTTTAATTGGTCTTGATACAAACAAGAGGACCCAAGATGTTGATTTTGACACATGTGAGCTGGTCAGTGGAACTGCTCCTACATTTTTGGATTTATGGATTTAATTTTGTTATAGAATTGTTGCATATAGTCTGCAGATGTGCAAAAAGATTTCGGAATTTTGATTCCGGTTCCAACTTTGGTAAATTTCCTGAAAATGTTAAAGACTCATATTTTTTAACTTTAAGCATGTGCTTTTATTTTTTGAGAAGAGTTCGGAAAAATTAAATTTTGAATACTTAGAATTTTAAAATATGATTCCAATTTTGGTTAATATCCTGAAAGTCTCAAAGACCACTTATTTTTTGGAATTCTACCTAGCAACCATACATGTAGTAATTTGTTTCAATTAGGGCTAACATTTTCACCAATTGAATTTCAAAAATGTTTGATTCCAATTTTGGTAAAATTCATGAAAGTCTCAAAGACCACTTATATTTTGGAATTCTACCTAGCAACCATACTGTTAGGATTTGTTTCTTTTAGGGCAATCATTTTCACCAATTGGAATTCAAAAATATTTGATTCCTATTTTGGTAAATTTCCTGAAAGTGTCAAAGACCACTTATTTTTTGTAATTCTACTTAGCAACCATACTGTTAGGATTTGTTTCTATTAGGGCAATCATTTTCACCAATTGGATCTACAAAATAATGGATTCCAAATTTGGTAAATTTCCCGAAAGTGTCAAAGACCACTAATTTTTTGGAATTCTACCTATCAACAATGCTGTTAGGACTTGTTTTGATTAGGGCAATCATTTTCACTAATTGGATTTTCAAAATAATTGATTCCAAATTTGGTAAATTTCAACCACTCATTTTTGGAAATTCTACCTAGCAACCATATATCCTTGTATTCTTTCTTAGTAAAAATAGTGTCTATCAATAATTTGATTTCAAAAAGGTTGAGGAAAATTACCCCAAGGGTCTATAACGACTGTTTTTTGTGTCAAACAGGTGAGTGCGGGGATGGCCATCTTTTCTGATGGCACCACTTCTAGTTAATAAATGAACTGATCTTGTTCCTATCATTTTTATTTGATAGTTATTTCTGTACAAATTATCTCCTCTTAAAAGAACAGGAGTTTGCTGGAAAGGTTCAATATTATGCATGGTTACCCAATCAAATTGGCATATTGGAATTAAAATGTACTATTATAAGACATCGAAAATCATTTCGCCAGCATTCCCAAATTATGTCCGATGCGCAAGAATAATGTTCAGTTTCAAACCCCTGTACTTCCTTTATTTTTATATTACAGAAATACTTATTGGACTCTCATAGAATGGAATATATTGTAACACTGGCACCTACTTGAATTGTAATTTCTATAACAATAATGAAGATAAAAAACAAGTAATTCCTATAACAAACGCGGCTATTGAACTCTTATTTGAACTACTTTTGGTATGACAAATAATTACTTTATGAAGATTTTTTTGGGGTCAAACAGCAGATTCAAGAGGTTCAATACCTTTCTATCTGTTCTTATATCACGTTTTCTTCCAGTGTCAAATTTGACTTTCGTCACGTTTTGTATACCGAGTATCAGATAGAAAGTCACTAGAATGTTTTCTAGTATTTCTAGTAATCTATTGCTTTTGTTTTTACAAAAGAACACATATTAATTTCTAATTAATGACTGGAAAATTGATGCCAATATTAAATAAATAAATCTGGATGTACTGGCAGTCTATATCAGCCTTCATAGAATGTCAGTATTAAATATTTGATTTATATCTATATATTTTTGTTCTAAAAATGTTTTTTTGAAACTTTGGCAATAAATTTCTAAACTATCGATGACGCATGTTTACTGACATTTAATCTGATATAACCCGACCCGAGGAAGCACATGATAGAATTAATGAAGGATTTCTGGATGGGAATTTGTTTTAGAAGATTTGCAGAATTTTGACAGGAAGTTACTGAGAGGATAAGATAAGACTATTTCTTCTGATCTTATGTTTTACGTGGTAACACCAGGACTGCGACCTGTTCATCAAAGATAAAGTTACAGCATCTTCCTCCTACATCTGTACGTAGCAGATAATATCTATCTTATTTCTGTTTAGACCATGCTAATGTAAAGCTGAAGTGGAATATTGTCCCCAAGCTCTGAAAGTAAGTTTTTTTAAATCATTCCTTTAATTCAATTCACAAAAACGCTAGAATATAAGAAAGTCTCTCTGCCTGTAAGCTTTTGGAATTAGTAAAGCAATATATCAGTGCCGCTTAATAATCGAATTATGATTTATATTTTATATTAAATAAAAAATATACGATAAAAAAAAAGAGAAACATCGAGAAAAATACAAAACAGCTTAATTCTTATCACCAAATTGATAAGCACAATGGGGCGAACATTTCATTAGCAGTGTGATTTGTGCCACGCGCTAACCCTTCCGGAATACCAGATGATGCCTCCAGCTTCCAGGTTCATACCCCTAGTGCTTTGATCTGGCGTTCTAGTTCATTTTTTGTTCTGTTGTCTCAGTTTGTGTTACATCTGGATTGCCGTTCTTTTAGATTTTTTTATTTTAGAATGTGAACTCTTCTCCTGCCTTTGTTCTGAATGTTATGGTTTCTGGTTCTGTGCTTTGTGTCTGTCTGGCGTCATTGTTTTTGTGTCTAACGTCATTGTTTTCTGTGTTCTCGTTTTTGCCCTGTCTTTGGACTTCGATTTTTGTGAATTTCACCCCTTTGTTCCTTCTGTATTCTACTGATGTTGTTTCAGTATTCATTTGCCGACGCATTCTTAAGAAAAAACTTAGGTTGTATATATTGATCTTACAAAACATCAACTCTAATTCAAATGATGTCTCTAGCTGGTTTTTATGTTCATCTTTTTGTTTCTTAGAATATTAGATGTTTTTACTTGAAGGTGTTGGTGTATTAAAGTTGTCTTGCCGTGGGTGACATATTTGTTGGACGGCTTGGACGTTTGTGACATTTTTGTCATGATATTGGTATTGGGTTCATTAATCAATTTACATATTCCTTACTTCCACTTATTGTACATATTATATATTACTTGAAGCAATGATTATGTCAACACAATCATTGATGAGCACTGTAATGCCATGTCATTGATGTAGTGTTCCAGACGTATGAAGATCTTGTGTATGATATGTAACAAGTTAATTCATAATGATAGCTGATTACCAACTGTTGAGGCAGTTGTAAAGATTTTTTTCATGAAGTCAACGATATTAAATCATTTTATGATGAAGATAATGAAAAAGAACTGACAAACGAAACAAAGATGAGACTGCAACAGTCAGACAAAATTAATTTATAAGCCACACCTACAACCAAAGGTATGATTTTATCTGCACTGAGGAGACACAAGTTGTCAAAATAACCATCTTCGGAACTAAGTCGTTAAAAATGGTATTTTAAATTAGAGAAAAATTCGAAAGTGCTTTTGAAATTGATCATAATATTCAATAACTGTCATTTGATATCATATACGTTTTTTAACTGCCCTATGTTCTAATATTGTAATTTTTTTTATGATTTCATGCTCCATCTGAGAGCTCTTTATTGAATAAACCATTCTTCTTCTTCTTCCTTTTTCTATACGGATGGTCTATTGAAAATTACATTTTTTATTCTCCTTCGTCGACACGAGAATTGACACTTCACAATAAATTCTCTATTCTCCATCACAAGTTGGTTGACTAGTGTAGTGTGTTGGTCTTGCAACTTGAAACTGATATGTCTAAATTTTGAAAGATCAATCTCATCTGACTTATTCTTGAGAACAAAACGTATTTCAAGACAGATGATGTATGAATAGCATTTGACGTCAACTTACTCCACATACCCGGTCACAGTCCATGTAGACCTTTGTGATCATGTAAGAGTTGTTCTCTGGACTGTTACATATGTCAGGTAGATGTACAGTCAGTTTAGATATTTTTACAGTTTGGCGTTGGTGCAAACACGAAGCCAGAGATGTCAATTTACAGGTATGCTGAATTGCTCCTATGCATTTTATATTTAAGGATTTATTTTGTTGCAGAATTATTGTATTTAGTCTGTACATGCCAAATAAGCTTAGGGAATTTTAATTCCAGTTCTACATTAGGGTTTTCAAGAAAATGTCAAATTGTGATAATTTTGGAAATTTTCACATAGGGTCTTCTATTCAGGAAGTATAAATTTCAACACTAAGAATTCCAAAACATGATGCCAAATTTCCTAAAAATCTCAGATCTACAATTTTTTGACTTTTACCAAGCAATCGTACCCCTTGAATTTGTTTCAACAAGAACATCCACAAATTTGATTTTGAAAATACATGTTGTATTATTCAATATAAAATTATATTTCAATTTTGGTAATTTTCCTAAAAATTCCCTAAAAACTACTTATTTCTTGGAACACCTACCTACAACTATGCTTCCAAGTTCATTAAATATTTTCAATATTTTAATTTTTGCTTTCAGAACACTCAGAATTTTTGTAATATAATTTTGGATCTCAAATTATCCTTACTTGCAATTTTCAATAAATAGGTTTGATAATTGCTCATAAAAGTTAACTTCAAACAGGTGGTAGTTTCCGACGGTCAGTGCTCTTGTGTTTGTGTTCATTTGTTCTCCTCCTTTCTTTAGCAACCTCATTTTTTTTATTTTCTTAGCACAACCCTTGTTTGAGATGTTCATCGATTTTGCCACCAATGTAAATTCTTTTCAAGGATATCTTCATGCATTTCGCCAAGAAACTTTCTACATAATATACCAAGTTTTAGGCAACAGTCATTTTCTTATCATGGGTCTGGAATTTTCGTTTCGTTCATAAATTTTTTTTTCAGAAGCTTCCTCCGACAAAATATTTTTTTTAACAATTTGTAGCATACAATGTATGAATCAAAACATTTTTTCGGCCTGCTGGGTCATCAAATTATAAAAAATCCCAGACCCCCAATATGAAAATGGTTCTTGCCTTAGATGTTAAAGAGGTAAACAAGAGTTCACGCCCAGACATTTTTACCGTTAATATTTGGATGAGGACATCTTTTTTCGTTTCGGGATTCCGCAGGGGTTATAAATATATAGCTCCAGAGAAGTACTGGAGAATAACTCAGAAAAACCTAAACGGCAAAAACATAAGATCTGCTCAGAGAATTAATGAAAGAAAAAACCCCGAATTTACGTGGATGTTCCATAAATTCTCATTTGAAATAAAAATTTCTCATACTCTGATCAGATCGGAATATTATTCAGCAAAAAGATCTGACAGACTTTTGTAAACATTCCATCAATGTAATTCAAATGAAATCTGTCAATGAATGCATTTTACGCATTACGAATAGAACTTGAAAATGAGGTTTTCATCTCAATGCAGTTAATCAAGAATATCGCAGTACAGAGATTCGACAATAATAAAAATATTTAGAAGTAGTAAGTATATAGTGCATTATCATTCAAATATTTCTTTCATTACGACGTACCTTCATTACCAGCTAACTAATTTTCGTAAATTTTATTTCTTTTTACCATTTTATCAATGTTTGACCCAAACTTTCAAGCTGAAGTCAAAATGAATGACCCAACAAATTGGACTTATCAGTGAACTTCTGTCATATTGAAAACAACAAAATACCCAAGTTGCAAAGTAAACAGTAAATATTTGTTATGCTGTACACGTGTTGCAAAGAGCAGCCTCTCATCAGCAGTATTACACTAACAATATGGAAAATAATTCACGTAAGAACACTTTGCCAGTTAATTTTATGTTTGTTGACAACTCCGAATTCATGGATAATGGAGAGCATGGATGTAACGTTGCTCGATAATTAGCAATGAATTCCGCTCAAACCGGTGCTTGGGGCCTCCTTAAACTGACTATGAGGTTTGAGCAAACTCATTGTTGAAGGCCTTATGGTGACTTCAAGATGAAGAACAACAATAAAAGAGCTGTTCCATTGCTTTGTTTTACTATGTATTTGTAGAGACTTTGTCTCATGTACATTTACTCGATATTCCTTCATTGCTTAATCATTCATAGATAAAAAGTGCAATAATACCAGAAAATCAATTCATATTAAGGACACAACAATTGTTACTCCGATGACAATGCAAGAACTGTGTATGAGGTCAATACGAACTTATATCGACATGGAAAAGGCATATCTAATACGTCGATATGCATACATTGTTCTGTATAACCTTGCATTGACATCGTAAACCGACTACAATAGTTATTTATTCACAGTTAATACGGGACTTTTGAGTCGTGTTCAAACCGAAATAGATTTCAGAAACTATTCGAAAAAAAAAATCCATACATCAACACAGTGAGATGGAATCACTAATTAATGAACACTTGAGCTAAGGGTGGTTTATATTGGATCTGTTGTAGCGCTTCAGGTTAATTGTTTTCGTCAATTCAAATTTATTTAAACAATTAGCATGTAGAAACAATTAAAAATGTACGCTTCAATTTCATGAATATTTTGCGTTTTATTCTCTCCTTCTTCGAGGTTAATGAAGAGATCGTAGTGAGTGAAATATAACGACTGGATTATTCGGGTTATGTTTTTTATGTGGTATATATTTATTTCAATAAGTCAAGAATCCAGTCACCCCGTCTCACTGGTATTTGAGGTGATCGTTTTAGCCTTCAATTACACGAGAGCTCCTATCTCGAAAGTCCCGTATTTGTTTTCGAGTTGAAATTGTCATGGAAACTTTCAATTAATAATTATTTTTGTCATAAATGTTAAAAAGTTTGATTTGTACCTTAATCTAGTTTACTAAATTACACAATTAGAATTTGTTTCAAAATGTAGAAAGTAATTTGCGATATTTATTGCTATTTCTATTAATATATAAGTCATCTTAAAACTCATCTTCGCTAGTCAAAGGTTACGATCCGCTCCTCTCATTTTCACCCTTGGCGATCCACATCTTTAGCGTCATCAGTTTCAAATTATCTCTTTTTGAAGTAAAGAGTTTATGTATGATTTATTGTAAAAATTGAAGATTATTTTCGACATCTAATAATGTATAAACAATCAAAATATATTTAACTACAGGGAAGTATAGAATCAATACAAATCGTGATAATTTTGCAAAACTGAAAAATCACATCTTCGCTAGCCAAGGGTTACGATTCGCTCCTCTCATGAAGAGGAGAGGAGCGGATTGTAACCCTTGGCTAGCGAAGATGGAAAAATCAATGCACACCATATTTTCAGTTTTATTGTTACGATATATATTTGAAATATGAAAATCAGAAATTTGATTTGATGCAGCAAAGTTGAACTGCAATTGATAGAAAACGTGGGTTTGAGGCTTAAGAAATCCAGCTTGATCTGCCAAGGTTGAAGAGGAGAGGAGAGAATCGTAACCCTTGGCTAGCGAAGATGTCTTAATAGAGGAATATCTCTATCAACTTTAATTGACTGATGAGTTTGACATTTTTGCAAGTCAACAGTTAAAAATGCTTTAACGGATGTATTGACTACAGGTTAAAATATAAAAAAATCTGGTGTAGCAAAACTGAATTCGACAGTAAAATTACGAAGTTTGTTGTTTTAAGTATCATAAGTCGAAGAATTTTCTTGTCATACGAAAAAATAAATAAATAAAAATGATCACTACAATACCTTTTGTTTTGTAGATGTAAAACACTTTTCCGCAACTCTATAGACTTTTATGCCAAAAGCAAATAATGTTGAAAAGCAAATTGGACACGGACTGTTTGATTTTTTTTTCTCACGGACAGGCTGAGAACTGGATATTATTTTTTCAACCGGGTTGCTGGTTAAAAGAATTTTTTTAGCAAAAATTGATGCCAGATTTTTTTCTAACCCCCTTGAAAAACTAAGACGGAAAAGGGGAAGATAATATCCGAAATTGTTTCAAGACAACGCATGACTCCTTTTTGTGTCCGAGGAAACGGTAAAACATAACAGGGTGTTGAGGCCTTTTAAAGACGTTGATCTAGCTGAAAGGTTCAGAGCATTAAAATATTAATAAATAATTTCTTGATTTTCACATGTAAGGTCTTGGCCTCTCACAACTTTACTGACAATTATCAAACAAAACGTGTAAAAGATCTCTGATGTTCAAATGGACATAGACCACAATTAATTTCACTATATGTCTTTGTTACAACTTTTCCCAATATTTTCTTGCACGCATATTTTAGGCCTAAATTTTCCGTATACACAGTTAATAATATCCGGTCCAGGTAAAACCTGAAAAGCATGACATACGTTGACCGGCATTTTACTCTGGCATTTGAAATTCAATCAAAGAGGGGTCAAGATTTGGAGCTTATATGTAAATTCATGGCTAATTACACCCCTTTGCAGAGGCATGCTGCTGCCAAATTAGATAAGATTCTTCCGCAAAAAAAAATATTTTTGTAAACTTCCAAGTATATACTTTAATTTTACCACAAAGTAAAACTCCATTACCAAACAAACTCTACCATTATTATTTTTTCAAAAATACTCCTGTTTAATTAGGAACTACATTAGACTACCCTGAAACCGGATGTAGAATTTGTGGTCTATGTCCAAATGTATAATTACAACATGATGACATAACTTCTTACACCTGTACCTGGTATCTCCATAATATTAAACACTTCAGTGATAGCATCAAGGTAGTTTTTACAGAGATAAAAGACACAAGTTTGAGCTGATTTTTAATTTAGATAAAAAAAATTACAGTATATTAACCTGTGTCTGTATTTAGAGCCAAGTTTCGTTGTTTATATTCTTGTACTGCGGTAAATTATTTTGACGCAATCTACAAGATATGAATTTTCCATTTTTTCAGTTATGATGTAAAGTTAATTTCGTATCAAACAGCAGAATACCCTTTTATGCCTTTTCCTGAAGCAAAAACAAATACAATCCAAAGTTTTTTTTAAATCCAATAAATAACAAAATGTTGTCGGAGACGACAGCTATCCCAACTCTCCCTGTTTGGCACAGAAAACAATTGTTATACACCATGGGCATAAAATTTTCAACATTTTTTTAAATCAAACTCTTGATAGTCGTTATTTTCACAAAAAAAATTTCACACTAGGTAATATGGTTACCAAGTAGAATAACAAAAAATAACTGATCTTTGAGACTTTCAGGAAATTTACCAAAATTGGAATCAATATTTTTGAAATCCAATTGTTGAAAATGTTTGTCATAAACAACACAAACAATTTAAGTATGGTTGCTAGGTAGAATTCCAAAAAATAAGTGGTCTTTGAGACTTTCAGGAAATTTACCAAAATTGGAATCAAATATTTTTGAAATCCAATTAATGAGAATGTTGGTCCTAAACTACACAGGCATTTTATGTATGGTTGCTAGGTAGAATTCCAAAAATAAGTGGTCTTTGAGACTTTCAGGAAATTTACCAAAGTTGGAATCGAATATTTTTGAAATGCAATTGATGAAAATGATTGTCCTAAACTACACAAATATTTTAAGTACAGTTGCTAGGTAGAATTCCAAAAATAAGTGGTCTTTGAGACTTTCAAGAAATTTACCAAAATTGGAACCACCTTCCAGAATCCTAAGTTTTCAGAATTTCGTTTTTTACCAAACACTTGTCAAAATATTAGATAATATGCCAAAATTGAAAAAAAAATATGTGTTTTTTACATTTTCAGGAAATTTACCTAAGTTGGAACCGGAACCAAAATTAAAAAGCTTATTTTAAATCTACACACTGTATGCAACAATTCTGCATAACGATTTAATCCCTGAATCCAAAAATGTAGAAGGACTTTGCGTTACATACCACATGTGTCAAAATCCAAATCTTTGGGTCTTTGCCAAATCCAGTACCAAGGACATCTACCGAGTGCGGACTCAGTATTTTTGATTACAATTTTGATACAAACATTAAATTTCTACAAAAGGCAAGGTAAAATTTTCATGTCAGACAAGTCTGTCTATTTGGCTGGGGAATACCCTCGGAAATCTCCGGTCCACCAGCAGAGGCATCGGCCCAAAAATGTTTCAGTGCATCAAATTGTTTGTCCTAACAGTCCGAAAAGTCATTGTGTGAAATTATCTCCCTTCTAAACATGCTAATGAGTTGGGCGTCTACTTCATCAGCCATATTTTAAGACACGCCGTCTGTTGATGGTCCATAGTAACGGCTAGATATTAAGCTTGTTCGGGTATATAAATCACAAAAGAACGATGCATTAGTAAAACAAAAACATTTACAAAATAAAAAGTTAACAATTGGTCAGCTATTGCACGTTAAATTGTTTATAGTTAATGTCAAATGTCTTCACTGCGACCACACAAAAATTAACCAGGCGACAATAAGATATTATTAAAAGTCAAAAAATTACCGGGTCGGACACAATTTCTGTATTAAAAGATAGCCAAAGGATTTATCTTGAAGGGAAAATATGAAATAATTGATTTCAAAGATGTATATTTTCAAGATCCAAAATGATATCCCGTAACCAAGGAATAAGTGAGGGTGGTATTTTCCATTGTGTTCATTATTTGGCGGTAAATGTTATTTATAAACACCGCCGAGGCACTCACAGGGATCAATGTACCCCATTATGGTAAAACTATACGAAATTAACGGGAATGTTTCTAGATTTCTGTATCTAAATATTTATTTGAAGCCGTAGTAGAATGTTTACTGTTCCATTTAATACATTAAAACGAACTATAGACAAAAATCAAATTACGATTACCTGAATGGGCCTCTGACTCGTAAGTTGTAATCATGACGTATTTAGGTAAATTCGATTTCATTTCTAAAAATAGAGCCAGTATTGTAGCAGAATACACTAACTTTGGGGTTTTATTCTGGGTAAATGCGTGGAAGGGCGGAAATGAAAATTTGCACACGTATTCATCAATTCTTTATGAATCGGTATGCCAATTTTGGAGAAAATCCGGAGATGTATATTTAATTCATCCAGAATTATAGACACCGAATTCAGTCCACTTAAACCGCAATTTACGCACTAATTACAAACTTTACAATCAAACTGCGAACATTTACATTATTTCTATACCTTAATGAAATACATGATTTAAAAAATCATTCAATTTTCCTGTTAGAAACAACTTTTTGGAATTTGTAATTACGGAAAACAATCTGAGTAGACCTTTTTTGTTTCGTTTAATGAAGAGTTCCATTTCTTTTGTTAAAAACTAATCACTTATCGGCCTGCTAATCAAAACAAAATCTAAAAGTATTGTTGCTAATGCTAACAAAAAAGAAAAGAAAATAAGTGGTCTTTGTGAGTTTCAGGAAATTTAGCAAACTTGGAATCAGGTTTTAGAATTTTAAGTATTAAGAATATTTTTTTTCACCAAACACTACTCCAAGTATAAGTGTATATGCTAAAGTGTCAAAAAATGAATTTGATATTTTCAGGAAATTATAATTGGAAAGGGAATAAATAGTTCGAAAGCTTATTGCAAAACTACAGACTAAATGTAACGATTCTGCAACAACATTAAATTCATAGATCCAAAAATGTTTGAGGAGTTCGCGTCGCATGCCACATATGTAAACATCACCCACAGCACCTAATGATACAACAGTTTTTGTAGGGGTCCACACTGCCAGCGCATTAGTTGTATGGCGTTCTTGTTCATTTTTGTTTCTTAGTCATACTGTCTCAATTCGTGTTGGATATGAATTGCCGTGATTTTTAATTTTTTATTTTAGAATCCCCCTTTCCTCGTTTTTGCTTCGGTATTCGTTTGCCTGTACTTGTGGCCTCGACAAATATCAAAAATCCGAAAACTTATAGCCCTTTTCAAAAAGTTTCGTTATCTTTTCCTGGATTTGGAATCTATCAAATTGAGGTGCAAACACTGTTCGCCTACGGTTATCACTCGAATGGTTGGCTAACAATACACAACTTAAACCCTGAGTACATTTTTATTAACTAGAAGTGGTGCCATCAGAAAAGATGGCCATCCCCGCACTCACCTGTTTGACACAGAAAACAGTCGTTATAGAACCTTGGAGTAATTTTCCTCAACATTTTTAAAATCAAATTATCGATAGTCACTATTTTTACTAAGAAAGTATACAAGGATATACGGTTGAACAATAGAATTTCAAAAAATTAGTGGTCTTTGAGACTTTCATGAAATTTACCAAATTTGGAATCAATCATTTTAAAAATCCAATTGGTGAAAATGATTGCCCTAATCGAAACAAATCTAACACTATTGTTGCTAGGTAGATATCCAAAAAATAAGTTGTCTTTGACACTTTCAGGAAATTTACCAAAATTGGAGTCAAACATTTTTGAAAACTAATTGGTGAAAATGTTTGCCCCAATAGAAACAAATTCTAACAGTATGGTTGCTAGGTAGAATTCCAAAAAATAAGTGGTCTTTGAGACTTTCAGGAAATTTACCAAAATTGGAATCAAATATTTTTGAAATTCAATTGGTGAAAATGTTAGTCCTAATTGGACAAATTACTACATGTATGGTTGCTAGGTAGAATTCCAAGAAATAAGTGGTTTTGAGACTTTCAGGAAATTTTCCAAAGTCGGAACCGGAATCAAAATTCTGAAACTTTAGTGCACATCTGCAGACTATATGCAACAATTCTATCACAAAATTAAAACACTAAACCCAAAAATGAAGGAGGAGTTCCACTGAAAAGCTCACAAGTGTCAAAATAGACATCTTGGGGCCTCTTTTTTGCACCAAGACCAATATAAAAAATCCAAAAGCTTATTGCGCATCTGCAGCATATATGCAACAATTCTATAACAAAATTAAAACACTAAATCCAAAAATGTAGGATGAGTTCTACTGACAAGCTCACATATATAAAATAGACAACTTGGGGCCTCTTGTTTGCACCAAGACTAATATCAAAAATCCGAAAGCTTATTGCGCATCTGCAGCATATATGCAACAATTCTATAACAAAATTAAAACACTAAATCCAAAAATGTAGGAGGAGATCTACTGACAAGCTCACATATATAAAATAGACATCTTGGGGCCTCTTGTTTGCACCAAGACCAATATCAAAAATCCGAAAGCTTATTCCGCATCTGCAGCATATATGCAACAATTCTATAACAAAATTAAATCCATAAATCAAAAAATGAGGAAGGAGTTCCACTGACAAGGTCCAGCTAACGGACAGACAGACAAGACCAAAACAATACCCCCGCATTTTCTTCAGAAAAGAGGTTTCATTTTGTAATTCACTGGTTTTTATGTCGGCTTGATTTTTCTGTTACTTTCTTGGTTGAATCATATAGCTTTGTTGCTCTGCTTGCTGATTGATTTGCAAGATCATCCATTTACTATTTCCTTTACCTTCTTACACCATTTTTTATATTTTTGTTTGCTGCTCTTGTAGTTTTTAAGCTCACCTGGCTTAAAATGCCTTTTTTTTTTCGTCCGTCGTACGTCCGTCCGCCAACAATTTAAAACATTTTCTCCTCTGAAACTTTTGAGCCAATTGTAACCAAACTAGACCTGAATCATCACCAGGGTATGCAGTTTCAAAGTTGTGTTCGATTAATTTATGTGCTAAAAATTTCAGAAAGTGAAGTCTTTGACAACAAAATTTGTATTATTTTAAGTCAACCGGTCAAACAACATGGCCGCTGTTGTTAAAAATAGGACAAATGGGTTAATTGCTGTTTTTTTTACAAATAACTCAAAAACTGTTACAGATTTAAAAAATCTGACACAAGTGAAAAAGACCAGCAAGCCCTATAATTTTTAAAGAAAATCCGAAAACCCGTATTGGAGTTGTTTGCCTTTTTTCTGGAAACTATTCAAAATTTTAATCTTATTCATTCTTAGTTCACCTGGCCATAGGCCATGTGAGCTTTTGCCATCACTCGGCGTCCGTCGTCCGTTCGTCGTCCGTCCGTCCGTTAACTTTAATTCATAAACCTTCTTCTCTGAAACTTACCAAACTTGGCCTGAATCATCACCAGGGTATGCACTTTCAAGTTTGTGATTTTTATGTCCGTAGACCAAACAACATGGCCGCTGTACTAAAAAATAGAACATAGGGGTAAATTGCTGTTTTTTGCAAATTACTCGAAAACCGTTACAGATATAAAAAATCTGACGAGGTAAAAATGATCAGCATGATGAGATCTACCCACTGTGCAATTTTGAAGAAAATCTAAAAACCCATCACAGAGTAATAGCCCCTTTTCCGTAAATTTTCAAAATTTTTGCATTTTTTATTTTTTTATTCAAAAAAGTGTAACAGATAGAGGTCAAGTGTAAATTGCAAAAATGTTCAGCATATCAAGATCTACCCACCCTGAAATTTTTGAAGAAAATCCATAAACCCTTGTAGGAGGTATTGCCCTTTTTTCACTGAATTTTTAAAATTTTCGTATTTTTCGTCTTTTATTTCCAAAACTATAGAAGATGAAGGTTAAGTGTAAATTGATAAAATGTTTGCCATGTTGTGGCGACTTCAAAACTGGTGTTGAAAATTGTTCATTGACTGCCATTTTCAAAATGGCCGCCAAAAAAGGCGGGAAAAAATTCAACATTGTCCGATTTCAATGAAATTTGATTTCCAAATAGATATTGATATCGCGACTTCAAAACCTGTGTTGAAAATTGTTCGTTGACCGCTATTTTAAAATGGCCACCACAAAAGACGGGAAAATTCAACATTGTCCGATTTCAATGAAATTTGGTTTCCAGATAGGTTTTGATGTTGCATCTTCAAAACTGATGTTAAAAACTGTTCGTTGACCGTCATTTTCAAAATGGCCGCCAAGAAAGGCGGGAAAATTCAACATTGTCCGATTTCAAGGAAATTTGGTTTCCAAAAAGGTATTGATGTTGCAACTTCAAAACTGATGATAAGAATTGTTCGTTGACTGCCATTTGTAAAATGGCCGCCAAAAAAGGCGGGAAAATTCAACATTGTCTGAATTCAATGAAATTTGGTTTCTAAATAGGTATTGATGTGGCAACTTTAAAACCGATGTTAAAAATTATTTGTTGACTGCCATTTTCAAAATGGCCGCCAAAACAGGCGGGAAATTTCAACATTGTCCTATTTCAATGAATTTTTTGTCCAAATAGATATTGATGTTGCGACTTCAAAACCGATGTTGAAAATTGTTGGATGACCGCCATTTACAAAATGACGTCTCGATTTCAAAACTGCAGCCCTTTTCACAAAATATCTTACGATAAATTTTAATCGTAAGTCATATGAAACGTTAAAGACTTACGATTAATTTTTATCGTAAGATTTTTTGTGAAAAAGGCTGCAGGTGTCGAAAGTGGTCCTTAGCAAGAAAGTTTTTTGTCAAAAAAGCCCAACAAAGAAATGTAGTAAAACATGATCAGACTTTAAATACTGTTAAGGATATTGGTGGTGTTCGAGGAAGATCAACTGTATAACTTACAATATTACCACGATTGTGACAACTGAAAGCCAAGTGAGCGATACAGCTCCCAGGAGCCTCTAGTTTATTGGAAAAACCATATCAGATAGAGTTCAACTTCAAATTAAAAAAAATGTTCTGCATGTCAAGATCTGCCCATCTGGAAATTTTGAATAAAATCTAAATACTAAGGTAGGAGTTATTGCTCTTTATTTGTCAAATTTTTGTGATTATTTTACCTTTTGTTTAATTTTCACAAACGCTTTGAGATAGAGGTCAAGTTTGAATAGCAAAAAGATCTTATTAAGAACTACAATTTCTTAGTATCTCTGACAGGTTTGCATCTCATCCAAGGACCCTACACTACCAACAATTTACCTACATTTTTCTAGTACTTTTAATGCCACTATATGAACAGTACTGGTAACAAATATCATCATTCAGTACATTTCTTACTCATATATTTTCAGTACACTTAATTCTTGCATCTTTGCATAATGTAAAAGAAAGTTACAAAACATTGCAGTCATTTTCAGTACTGGAATTAACAGTCACTTTTTAGTACTGAAAATTACAGTCAAAATTCAGTTCTGGAAATTACAGTCATTTTACAGTACTGTGATTTACAGTCATTTTTAGTGCTGAAAATCACAGTCACTTTAAGTACTGATAATGTGATAATTACAGTCATTTTTCAGTACTGAAAATTTCAGTCAATTTTCAGTACTGAAAATTTCAGTCAATTTTCAGTCAATATTCAGTACTGAAAATTTCAGTCAATTTGAGAAACGAAAATCACAGTCATTATCTATTGGAAATTGCAGTCATTTTAAATCCCAGTTTTATTTTCCACTACCGAAATTCAGAAGGCTAAAAAGTTCATTACTTTACTGCAATTTTCGGCGTTTTTATTTATCATTAATTAATAATTAGACCTTAATAGCCTTTTGTAGAAAGTATCGGTACAATGTTTGTCGTTTTGGTCATTTAAAAGGTACTTTTTCACATTTACTGCATTTTTTAGTAGTTTCACCATTAACCTTCGACTTTTTATTTTAATTGTTATCTACATGACATCTTTCAAAACGGTATGGTTATGCAGATGTTCGAATTTTACTTCCACTGGAGACACAGGTTGTCAAAATGGTGATTTTAGGAACTCAACACGCTCAAATTAATTGTTATTTCATGTTTTTCAGCGTTACAGTGTATTTACATTTGTTATATCATGCATAGTTTGGAATATTTCAGTTTTCACTGCCAGTAGTATTTCAACATGTTTCGCTTTGTCATTCATAATTATCTTCATGTAAGAGCCAAGCTTTCTTTGCTATGTAGCTATGGCCGAAAGTGGTGCAGTATAAGCAGATTGAGGTGGCGACATTAGACATGAATGACACATAAAATACGTGTGAATATCTTGCAGACGTAACAATATTATGAATATTTTTTTCTTTAAGTCCATTTATTCATTGGGTTTCTTGCTCTTCATTATAAAATATACAAAATAATGCACGATTAGTCCTTTTCCAGTGGTGCCAAATTAGTCCGGTGCCAGAATTTCATAATATCCCGTAAACACATAAAGTCCGTTGCCTATGGTTTACAATAAAACCACGTTTTCTGACAAACTAACACGTTAATAAAGTTAAAAATATGCTGCTGACATTGTTTATTTCGTACTTCACACTGTGCTAGGTAGTAGATGCTACGAATAAAGGAAATGTTACTGTATTTGGACAAATAAGTTGCGATTTACAACTTGCTCTTTCCATCTGTGCATTGGTGTCGAAAATTTTGAAGAAACTGGACGGTACGGGATGTTTATAAATGGATAAACAAAGAAAATAAACATCCCGATATTCCGTGAGTATAGTTCTTATGATACTTAAGACCTTTTTTCTGCTTTTGTGTACATGTTTTTACAACAGGTATGGTTTTCGTAGCCCGGTTAGTCCGCTTCTGAACCCGATTAGTCAGGCAACGCAGAAAAAAGCCCCAAAAGTCCGTTACCATTCCGCACCGTGAGTATGACTTGTAAAACTAATTGTGTGTATATATATTTGTCAATGTAGACAATACAGTACAATGAGGTGAGCTTAGCAGGGTGTAGTACATTTTATCCCAGATTAAACAATAATTCCAAATATTTAATTCTTTGTTACATATATATATGCCCAATAAATGTATTGATGGCTATAAACCGGGAAGCTTTTTTAAAAAGCTTAACTTGTTTAGTTATGATTTAGGAGATGTATGGCATGCCAAAGTGGACAAAAATGGTTGATTTATTAATATTAACAAATAATTACAAATATTAATAATTCATTAATAATTGTATTATAAATATTAATAAATGACGAATTATAAATATTTACTATTCATTTATTAATTTTTATAATTCAATTACATGTTCTAATATTAACAATTCATTTATTAATATTAACAATTCGTTCATTAATATTTACACAATTCAATTATTTATATTTATTATTCAATTTATTAGTATTTAAAAATAATAATAAATTAATTATAAATATGAACAATTGAATTATAAATATTTATAAATGAATTTTTAATATTAATTAATCAGGTATTTTTGTCCATTTTGGCTTGCCATTATGCCAAATTGGACAAAACTGTTTGATTTATTGATATTTATAATTAATTTCTTAATATTCAAAATTCAATAGTACTAATTGATTTATTAATATTTATAATTCATTTATTGATATTTATAATTCAATGGTAAATATTAAAAATATTTCCGATAATTATTAATATTAATAAATGAATAATAAATATTATTAATTAAGAATTATAAATATTATTACATCAATTATGGATATTAGCAATTCATTTATAAATATTGATAAATCAATTTATAATTATAAATTATAATAGTAATATTTATAATTAATTTATTAATATTTATAATTCTTGCTTATTTCTTAATATTTGTAATCCATTTAAAAATATTAACAAATCGTGTATTAATATTTATAACTCACTGATTAATATTAACTATTCATTTATTAATAATTACAATTTAATTATTAATATTAATAATTATTTTCCCATTTATAAATATTAATAAATGAATTATAAATATCAACAACTGAATTATAAATATATATAAATGAATTGTTAATATTAAAAAATTAATTACAAAAAATTATAAATAATTTTTGATATTAATAAATCAGGTATTTTTGTCCACTTTGGCTTGCCAAAGAGATAGGTAGCAGTAAATAAAGCAAACTTGGTAGTTATGATTCTTTGGTGATCAAATAGGAGTCTGTTAGGCTTTAAATATCGTTTAACTTTAAACTTTTGACACATAGTACATATGCAGTAATTTTTTTTTACAAAATATGAAATCTAAAAAAAAAAAAAAAAATGAACTGCATATTTATCAGAAGTCATGTTTTATTTTCCAGTTGCAATTTATCGTAAATTCTCTATTTTACAGTACAATAACAAGCAAGCACTATTAGAGCCATGTCCAAGGTGAGTGATTCTGTTCCAGAGGGCCTCTTTGTTGACAGCTATTACATAATATTTTCACTGGATTTATCGTTGCATACTTATTAACAATGAAGGGATATGGAGTAAATGCAAATGAGACAAAATCTCCACAAATACATGGTAACACCAGGCAATGGAACAACGCTTTTATTGTTGTTCTTCATCTTGAATACTTATATATATATATAAGAAAAAGTTAATTATAATCCACACAGGAATAGAATATATGAAAAATAATCTTTCGGAAATGTCAAAAAGTTGTAATTAAAAAATTAACCGAATTAACCGAACGTTACTTTCACTTTCACTTTAATAGTATGACGCTTTAATTGTATGACGTTCCGTCATTAGCAACCGTATTAGTTTCCTTCCATGAATATCTGCATCGAACAGTGAAACCGGTAGGAGAAAGGAAAATGTGACATTTGTTGAATTCATTGTGATTTGTTTTATTATTAATTTTTTAATTACAACTTTTTGACATTTCCGAAAGATTATTTTTCACATATATATATATATATATAGTTGTATTAGTGTGAGTGTACACGTCAAAGCTCGAAGTATTGTATGTGTTTCCTCTTGTCTTAATTTTTGATATTCTAATAATTTTTTTTGTAGACACTAAAACTAAGGAATACAGCCTGACTCTGGTTGAAGCAAGACAGCACCATTTCACGTTTGCAGACGCGTACAACAATATTTTTTGTTAATTTACTTATTTTGTGGTATTTCATTATCAAGCTATCTTGATGGCACATTACTGACTTAAGTGTAGTTTGTGAATTGTTAGCGTTTAAACTGTTGATTGTACCAGTAAAACCGTACATTTGTGATATAAAAGTTAGTTAGAAAATGGAGATGAGATCACATGAATATGGCGCTAATCTATTATGGAAGAACTTAGTTTCTAACTTCCTTTTGTCAATAGTATTTAGCATATTATAAATAAATTCAAAGTGATTGCGTAACAACTATGCTTTATTTTTCTCCCTTGTAAATATTCATCACCATGAATATTGTATGCTTGACTGTATGTGAGGCTTATCATGTAGGTACTGGTGATTTGAGTATGACAGACTGTATTAGGCTTCTCATGTAGGTCTTGGTGATTTTAATATGCTAAACTGTATATTAGGCCTCTCGTGAATGCACTGATGATTTTAGTATGCTAGACTATATATTAGACTATATGCTAGACTATATGTTAGGCTTCTTATGTAGGTACTGGTGATTTCAGTATAGTAGACTGTATGTTAGGCTTCTCATGTAGGTACTGGTGATTTAAAATATGGTGTTCAAATTATCGAGAAGGGGCTTATAGTCAAACTAGAAAAATGTGAGCAAAGCTCACTAATATCATACCCCCCGCTATCTAAATAAAATTTTCAAATAACCAGTGCACAATGGCAAAATATACTTAACATTCTGTGAAAGTTTCAGTGAATTTCATCAAGTGGTCTAGGAGGAGTTGTCGGCACAAAGTAAGTACCCTATGGCGGACGGACGGACGAACGAACGAACGAACGGATGTACGGACGAACAAACGGACGGACGGACGAACAAACGTACGAACGAAAGGACAACATGATCACTATATACCGCCCGTATGTTCATTTACTCCATATCCTTTCTTAAAATAACTGGTAATCAAATAATCGCTTATAAAACCCCTGCTGATGCGTAAGTGACTGTTCACCTAGTATTGAAAGGGTCCGGGGTTGATCCCCCTTTTGGATTTCAATTTCAATTTCGTGAAAAAAATAATAAATATAGTCTGTAATCTCCATTTTCGAAGGCTGGAATCTCAACTACAGCGAAATGTCGACTCCGTTGAAAGACTGCATGTTCTACAAACATCTGTTGTTGAGTTTAGATTCGTTCCTTGTACTACAGGAATATCATGTAGCATTTTCATTGAAAGGTAACTGATACCTCTTTTCAATAACTTTTTTCATATATTGTCCACATTAGTTGATTTTACCTACCATTGACTTGATGACTTGATTGACTTGAATTCACACGTAGAAATGATCAAGTGTCCTTTGTCAGACGACTAATGACGTTGTTTTCAAGATATTTTTGCACAATATTTTATATTTTTCTATCTATAATCTCTCATTAACATAATTCGATGATTTGAAACGCCCATACACACGCTAAGTCCAAGCCATTCGGCTCCGAAACACCAAAAATGACATGCATTGTAGTAATACCTTTCATATACTGTCAATTCAAAATACCAATTCCTACTTATAAATACAATACTGTAAAAATATGTGAGAGCTCTAATTTTCTACGACCTTTATTTCATTAATACATTTAATTATACGTGAGAAACTATGAGAAAGAGAAACTTGTTTTAAGGTCGGGATAGTATAAGGCAGCCGATTTGTAATGAAAACAAATATATACTGATGTATATGGTACCATACATGAGGGGGGCAGGACATTTTTCGGGATGTCGGGATTAGATGTTTTCGGGATTTCGGGAAATTTATTCACCGGGAATCGGGATTTCATCAGTCTTGAAGTTTCTTTGTAGTTCGGGATTTCGGGATTTAGAAAAAATAAAGTCGGGATTCCGGGATCAGACCCCTCCTGCCCCCCCCCCCATACATGTAAGTATGCAAATCCTATACGTAAACACCTTTATGGAATTGTATTGTTGGTACATTAAATGTTAAAATAAGTTCTTGTATCTATTTGTTGCTCCAACTTTAGGTCTCATATATATATACACTCGATACATACAATATTTCAATGACATTCACGTTGAGGCATAGGACAGCAAAGCAAAATGTTGGTCATAAAAACATCTTAATAAAACTTCTTAATCTTGTAAATGTGCAGTGTAATAATACTTCCCAAGAAAGGAGACAAACAATTTCGAAAAGGGAAACACTTAGCTTAAAAGATTAAAGCATCATCGAGACAATCTTTGACTTGGGAGAAAACACTAGTTAGATAAAACGATATGAAAAGTGCTTTGAAGGCTAGAAAGTGTAGTAGACCACTGAAGTAACAAATATATCAGATATAATTATAAAATAGACCATACAGTAAGTTAATTTACCCTTCTGTGCAAATGTGGTATGTTAAATTAAGAACGGAAAAGGTGCAGAAAAGTGATATTTAAGGTAAGCTAACAAAATACTAGAAAAAAAAATATTTTGATAAAATAAAGAAAACAAATAAAATTTTATAATCGGAAAAGGCTAATTTAAAGTATTGAAAAAAAAGTAATTTCCAGCAACGAAAAATGACTGTAGTTTTTAGTACCGAAAATAACTGTACTTTTCTGTATTGAAACGTTACCGTAATTTTTTGTACGAAAAAGTGACTGAAATTTTCAGTACTGGAAAATGACTGTAATTTTCAGTACTAAAAAGTGACTGTGATTTTCAGTACTGAAAAATGACTGTAAATTACTGTACTGAAAAGGGACTGTAATTTCCAGTAATGAAATTTGACTGTAATTTTCAGTACTAAAAAGTGACTGTAAATTCCAGTACTGAAAATGACTGCAATGTTTAGTACTGAAAGTAACTTCCTTTTACATTACTGCAAAGATGCAAGAATTAAATGTACTGAAAATATATGAGTAAGAAATGTACTGAATGATGATATTTGTTACCAGTACTGTTCATATAGTGGCATTAAAAGTACTTGAAAAATGTAGGTAAATTGTTGGTAGTGTATGGGAAATGTTATTTGTTAATTCTTGAAAACCGTTTCATACACTTAAGTTTATATTAACAAGGCAAAGTGACATGATGGTCATTAAACATATGGTGAATAAAAGGATATGGAGTAAATGCACATGAGACAAGTCTCTACAAATACATGGTAAAAACAAGCAAAGGAACAACGCTTTTATTGTTGTTCTTCATCTTGAAGTCACCATGAGGCCTTCAACAACGAGCTTTGCTCATACCTCATAGTAGGTTCAATTCTTTGCTAATTGTCGAGCAACGCTACATCCATGTCTTTCTTGGTCATGGGTGCGGGATTGTCAACAAACATCAATTAAACTGGCAAAGTGCTCTTACAATCACTGTCATCCTTTGCCCGACAAAAGCACTAGTGTCTTAAGCTAGTGGACAACTACAGCATATAGACAAACACAGGGCACTCATCAAGTCGAATGTAAGAAAACTTGGCGTTATAAAATAGTGAGATGTGGGCACTTAAAACAGGTGGTCTGGATTACATTTCGAAATTAATAAAATAAATGCCAAAATTTGAAAGTATCGATAGTATATCCATATGAGAAATTCTCTCACGCACAAGTACACCATAACTGAAAAATATAGAGAGCATACATTGATTTATTTTGTAGTAGAAATATTGCATTTAGCATCGGGAAATTAAAGTCCAATTCTACATTAGGTTTTCAAGAAAATGTCAAATTGTGATAATATTGGATATTTTCCAATCTATTCAGCAAGTATAAATGTCAACACTAAAAATTCCAAAACTTGATACCAATTTTCGAAAATTTCCTAAAAATCTCAGATCTGTAATTTTGGAATTCTACCAAGCAATCATACCTTTTGAATTTGTTTCAACAAGTACATTTTTACAAATTTGGTTTTGAAAATATTTTAAAATATATAATATATATTTGAATTTTTGTAAATTTCCTATAATTTTGCTAGGACCACACTTACCAACAACAAAACTTTCCCAGTTCATTAAATTGGAATAGATATTTTTTTCCACCTTTGCTTTCAAAACACTTAGAATTTGGCAATTTTGGATCTCAAATGCCAGTTTTTATATCCTTGAGTAAAACTTGCAATTTTCAACGATAGGTTTTGAAAATTGCTCATAAAAGATAAGTTCAAAAAAGTTTTGCTGGGATCACTGTCATTTCTGACGGTCAGTACAATAGTTTTTTGTTGTCTTTGTGTTCCTTTGTTCCTCATCTTTCTTTTGCAATCTCATTTTTGTAATTTTTCAAAGCACATTCCTTGTTTTAGATGGAACAAGCTATGCTTTCATTGATTTTGCCACACATGTAAATTCTTTCCATAGATATCTTCATGCATTTCGCGTTTTAGATGTTTAAGTTCACACACAAACATGGTGCGTTGTTTCAGGATCAGGGCATATTTGTTGTTTAAGACTCGGATTCGGTAGAGAAGTACTGGAGAATAAATCCGAAAAACATATGTACAAGAACATACGTGATTGAGAAATAATACAACATAAAGAAAAACGTCTAAAGCCTGCTCAAATAATTAATGAAAGAAAACCCCCTGAATATACGCGGATGTTCCATAATCTAACATTTGAAATAATATCAACTTAAATCTCTTATCAAATCTGAATAATATGCAGCAAAAAGATCTGAAAGACTTCTATAAATATCCCATCCATGTAATTCAAATGGGATCTTCTTTCAATGATCGAATGCATTTTTACGCGTGACAAATAAATAAATAAAAAATATCGCAGTACAGAGATGCGACGATAATAAAAGTATTAAGAAGTACCCGGGAAGAAGTATATAGTGCATTATTTTCAGTTGTTTTCATTCAAATATTTCTTTCATTATGACGTAACTTAATTATCAGCTAATTAATTTTCGTAAATGTATATTTCTTTTTACCTATGTTTGACCCAAACTTTCAAGCTGAAGTCAAAATGACGGACTCAACAAATCGGACTTATCAGTGAACTTCTGTCATATTGAAAACACCAAAATACCCAAGTTGCCTAATATTTTTTTGTAATTTGTTTATTTTTCAAGTAAACATGTTAAATTACAATACGACAGACACATATAAAGTATAAAATATCATTCTGACAGTGTATATATATATCCATATCTTTTTTTTTAAATCAACAGTATACTTTTATACAACTACTGCCTCCAGAAGTGACCACTTTTTATTAATTTTATTATTCTGTGCAGGGGATAAGTACAGTGCAGAATTTTTTTCTATGTTAATATAATATTTTAAATATTCAATTCCCCCTTAACAGAAGTTTTTTTTCCATCACATCTACATTTAAAAATAAAATATTTCAGAATAAGTAAAGTATGATTAATAGTATCATATGTCTGTGATTCATTTGTCACACCAAAAATAATTTCTATCGGGTTTAGAGGAATCGTAATTCCACAGCAATTCAATGAATTTGTTATACCAATCCAAAAATTTTGCACAAATGAACATTCCCCAAAAATGTGTATTAGTTTTTCCTTAGTTTCTGAACAGAAAGTACAAAGCTCTGTTTCTTTTAGTTTGCATTTATGCAAATAAGAGTTACATGCCAAAATTCTATGAAAGAGTTTGAAATTAAAATTTTGAAGAACAGAGTCCTTTGATATAAAAAAAGATGTGGTATATATTTGCCCCCAGTCTTCAATTTCTGTATTTAATTCATATTCCCATTTATGTTGTGCCCCTAGAGGTGTCTCTGTCACTTGTTCCAAAAATAAATTGTAAAAATATTTACATGGTTTAGAATCACATTTCAGTTTATCTATTATTTTATTTTCTATATCATTCAACTTTTCTTTACCATGTACAAGTCTCCTCCAGCTAGTTGGAATTGCACTTATCAATCCATAAAATTCAACAAATGTCACTTTCAAATTATATTCATCTTTGAATTCCTCAAATGTATAAAATGTTTTATTTTCTGATATTAAATCATATATGAAGAACACTTCATTTTCACAAAAATTGTGTTTTATTACCATTTTCCCATCTATTTTTATATTGGGATTAAGCCATATGGATTGGCTCAAAACCTCATTTGGATTATCCATTATATTAATATATTTTTTTCTTTGAGTTTGGAAAAGTTATTTATAACATCCCGCCAGAAAGGAATTAGTTCTTTTGATAAAATTTCAAGTCCTTCCTTACTTAAATATAAAATCTTGTCACCACCCCATTTTTGAATATCATTTAATAACAAAATCTTCCAAGGTGAATAGTTTTGTGAGTCAAAAAATTTATTCAGCCACGACATTTTCAAACTATAACAAAATGATTCCACATGAGGGAGTTTCAGACCTCCATCTTTATAATCATTGATCATAACTGTTCTCTTTACTTTATCTGGTTTTCCCTTCCACAAAAAATTATAGAAAATACCTTTGATATCTTTCATAAAATTTTCTGGGGGGTTAGGAAGGACAGTTAACACTTGTACCAATATGGGTAGTGCCAAGGTTTTAATCACAGTAATCCTTCCAATATATGTTAATTCTCTGAAAGACCAAACATTCAACAAAGACCTGATACTTTTTAATTTTTCTTGAAAATTTATTATAGTCTTATCTTCTTTTGCAAGTTCAAACCAAATTCCAAGTAACTTAAATTTCCCAGAAAAATTCCATGACAATTTTTTTTCAGGCAAAATTTTGTTCATACTACCCTTTTTTGATCCAATCCATATAGCTTCTGTTTTATGTACATTAATCTTGAGTCCAGCACATTCCGAAAACAATTGAAACAATGATAATGATTTTTCTAAAGATACTTCTTCTCCATCCAAGACTAAGGAGGAATCATCAGCATATTGGCTTAATAAGAATTCAGAACCTCCAATCGTAATACCTGAAATATGTGGATCATTTTTTATTGCACTGCTTAATAATTCCAACACCAAAATAAACAAATAAGGAGATAAAGGGTCCCCTTGACGAACCCTTCTTTCTAGTGCAAAAGACTCTGAAATATAACCATTGTTTATTATAGTACTAGAAATAATACAGTAACATGCTTGATCCAATTAATAAATGAAGGACCGAATCCAAAATAATTCAAAGTTTCTTCAATGAAAGACCACTCAACAGTGTCAAAAGCCTTTTCAAAGTCTACCAGTAATAATAATCCAGGAATGTGTTCTTTCTCCATTTTTTCCATCAAATCAAATATAAGTCTTGTACATTCCTATATATCGACCCTTTAAAAATCACTTCTGTGTTTGACTTATAATATTACCTAAAATAGGTTTAAGTCTATTTGCTAAGCTTGCTGTAGCAATTTTAAAGTCAACACACAAAAGTGTAATAGGTCTCCAATTTTTCAAATAAAACTTTAACTTGTCTTCCTTCGGTAAACATGTAATTAAACCTTACCATTGACTTATAGAAAATTGACCACTGTCTAAAGCTTCATTTAAACATCGAATTAAAATTATTTTAATATCATTCCAGAAGAATTTATAAAATTCAACTGTAAATCCATCAATACCTGGTGACTTTAAATTTTTCATATTTTTCAAAGAGTTAAGACGTTCCTGTAGTGTTAGATGACCTTCACAGAGCTCCATCTCTTCAGGAGTCAATTTTGTATTAAATGGATTTTCATTCAGAAGAAATGTCTCCCTGTGAGTGTCACGCAACACTGGCTTTGAGCTAGAGTACAAATTTTGATAAAAAAAGTTTTTGCTCTTTTCTGATTTCAGAGGGTTCCAGAATTTCTGATCCATCATCTCGAATAACCTTTGGAATAATTTTTTCTAAATAATGTTTTTTCTCTAAATTACAAAAATACTGTGAGCTTTTTTCCCCTTCTGCTTGCCATCTAGCCTTTGTCCGTAAAATTATACCGTTTGCCTTTTTTTCCCTTAAATTTTTTATTTCTAATTCAATTTTATCCATCTCTTGTCTAATAATTTCTGAATTTGTTACAATGAATTCATTGTGTAAAAGCAACAATTTATTATGCAATTCTTTTTCTTTTTTGTCTTGTTCCTTTTTTTTTTAAAAAGCATAAGAGATTGTAGATCCTCTTATTCTCATTTTAATCATTTCCCACAATAATTGATAACTTATATCATATTCTTTATTTTCATCCTCCAAATCAACCATTGGATCACACTCATATTCCCACATTACATTTTTAATATCCTCCTTCACCTTTTCAACAAAATCTTTGTCTCTTAACAAACTGTTGTTAAACTTCCATACACCTTTCCCCCTAGTCTGGTTTATAATTTTCAAAACTATTGACACTGGTGAGTGATCTGACCTATAACTAATACCAATACCTGAGCTTTCAGTAATAGACTCTATATCTGAGGTAACCAAGAAATAATCAAGGCGACTCTGTTTTCTATTAGGACCCCTCCACGAAAACCTTTTTTCATCTGGATGCTGCAAACGCCAAATATCTGTCAGGTCCAGACTTTGCATCATCTCACTTATTTTAATTCTTGCATTTGGATTATTTTCCAGACTATAGTTAAAAGTGTCATTACCATAGTCTTGGACTACATTCCAATCACCTACCAAAATTAGTGATGTGTTATTAAATGTTGATATTTTACTTTGAATAGTTTCAAAAAAGGAAGGCCTGTCTTCATTTGGGCCATAAATTGCTGCTAAAGTCATCCTATAGTCTTGGATTGTAATATCTAAAATAACAAAATTTCCCTGATTATCTAAACTTAAATTCAAACGAGTTTCGGAACAGTACAGCAACACCTCTGCTTGAGCTAGAAAATGAACTAAGATTACCCTGATATCCCCATTCATGGAGCCATTGCTTCTCTTTATTCAGTGTACTATGTGTATCAACTAATAGTGTAATATCATATATAGCTTTATATTTGGAAAAAATATCACAACGTTTTGTTTTATCAGAAAGACCCCTGCAGTTAATACATCCAATTGTTACAGTTGACATTTAAATTTAAGAAAAGGACATGAAAACACTTTTTTGTTCAAATATATTTATACTAGTAAATATTAAAACCCTTTTGGAGACAGTAGTGTATACAAAATTCAAACAAGTATAGACTGATACATACATGTATACAAACTTTAATTCAACATGTTCACATTTTCTCTTACCTATAACCCTGCATGTAGCTACATTAAACAAAAACAGGAGTAACAACTTTTGAATAAACCTAATTTTCTCTGACCAAAAATCCATGTAACATTTAAAATCGGCATTAAGAATAATAACAGAAAGGCATAATAATAAATAAAAGTATGTAGTGCTAATCGTACAAGGAAAGCTTCCGTATTTCATTCTCTAAAAATGTATTTTGTGCTCTCCAATAGCACTTCAAATAGGTGCTTCATTCAAAATGAAAATAAATATGCATGCGTACAGAAACTTTAAGAGCAGTGTAATAAATATTTTGGCCATATCAACTTAACAAAAATTTGAATAAAGTGAGAAAAGTACTCTTTTGTAGGTGTCCTAAAACAATAAATTATGAAGTTGCCTAATAAACAGTAAATATTTGTTATGCTGTACACGTGTTGCAAAGAACAGCCTCTGATCAGCAGCATTACACTAACAATATGGAAAACAATTCATGTAAGAACACTTTGTCAGTTAATTTTATGATTGTTGACAACCCCGCATTCATGGATAATGGAGAGCATGGATGGAGCGTTGCTCGATAATTAGCAATGAATTCCGCTCAAACCGGTGCTTGGGGGCCTCCTTGAACTGACTATGAGGTTTGAGCAAACTCATTGTTGAAGGCCTTATGGTGACTTCAAGATGAAGAACAACAATAAAAGATCTGTTCCATTGCTTTGTTTTACTATGTATTTGTAGATACTTTGTCTCATGTACATTTACTCCAAATTCCTTCATTGCTACATCAGTCATAGATATAAAGTGCAATGATACCAGAAACTCAATTCATATTAAGGACACAACAATTGTTACTCCGAAAGGACGCAACACTTGTTACTCCGATGACAGTTCCAAGAACTGTGTAAGAGTTCAATACGAACTTATATCGACATGGAAAAGCATATCTACCGACGATGCAATATGTCGATATGTAAGCATTGTTCTGTATAATGTAATAGTTAGTTATTCATCGAGTTTGAATTTACGTAGAAACTTTCAATTAATAATTATTTTTGTCATTAAAGGTTTGATTCGTACCTTAATCTAGGTTACTAAATTACACAATTAGAATTTGTTTCAAAATGTAGAAAGTAATTTGCGATATTCATTGATATTTCTATTAGTATGTTATACTATTGATTAGTTATTTTCGACATCTAATAATATAACAACTAGAAAACACGAGGGGACTTTATAAACATAAGTGGATGATAAAAATCGGATAAGGGACCGACCATTTAACTTTAAAGGGGGGGGGCTATGGTTTTTGTCTAAAAAAATATTTTGGATCTGATTCTATGTGAAAAAAATTTTCTGAATGAGGCTTTCTGCCCAAAAAAATAATGTTAGTTTTGAAAAAAAAAAAATTGTTGATACGCATGCAAAAAATAAATAATTTGTTTCGCGTGAAGCGAGAAAAAAATTTTCTGTCCAGAAAAAAAACATACCCCCCCCCC